>VOQJ01037419.1:18087-34221 GCA_015052665.1 Apistogramma diplotaenia | reverse complement strand
CGGATGCCGCTCAGCGTTTGAGAGAGTCTATTTAGAGATTAATGTCAGAGGATGAAAGTGTAGTCATTATTTTTACAGACGGCAATTATACTCGAAACGAACCAAATGTTGTCTTTAACGTTTGCGAGCTTTGATGTATTTGTCTGTTCATTAGCGTGATTTAAACTCCAAGCAAAACAGCTTTAGGAAAAGAGAGGACCGGACTGAAGTTAGAATTTCACTTAGTCAAGGGGGTGTGGCGGGTTTTTCGGGGCAAGAGAACGAGTCATGTAATGGATCCATCAAGCCAGACCCTGACAAATAAAGAAATAAATAAATCAAACATCACTTGTGCTTTTCAGAGTCCTTGAGCGAATGAGAACATTAAGTCACGGCCGCTGGGGAAACACATCTGTTTACGAAAATTACACCCTACTTAGATATTATCATTTCTTCTTTAATCATCTTCCACAATCTTATCCAGGCATCATCGGAACATGAGTTTCGAGGTCAGATGCACACTCTACACCCACGACCATCATGCAGCTGACAAAACCCCAAGGGTTTTTGGTATGGCAGCTGCACAGCAAACAGCCCAAGACAGTGAAGACTATTCACATGTTAGATTTCAGTCTAAGCAGTTCTACAGATTTTTTTTTTCCTTTTGCCGCTTCAAAAAAATACAAAGTAGGCAGCGCTACAATGTTCCTCTAAGAGAAATAAACCCCCAGACTGGCACAGGCTTCCAATGACATTTGACCTGAGTGGCTACTCTTTGCCAACACTGCAAACCAGTGAGCATACCACCAGTATGCCACTTCCAAGAAGAGTAGACTTCATGTGGTAATTACTTCAAGTAAAGTTGAGTGCCAGAGAGGGAAAGCGTGGATAAAACTGGCAACATTTCTATAACACAAAGAACAGCTTGTTGTTTTAGGAGGAACTCGTACTGCTCGTCAGATCTGATGTTTGGTGGCTTGCCGGACCTTGTCGTGATCCGGATGTGGAGCGTATCATATAATTACTGCCACCAAAGTACAGCCTGCCAACTGAAGGAAAGCTCAAAAACCTTCTCATTATCTGTAAGTATCACAGTGTGAAAAAGATACTGTTAGTTAAATGTAACTTATCAGGGATTTTGAATGCATTGTACCAAAGAAGCAGCAAGCTTAAACTAGAATGATGGATGTACAGTAGGGCAGCCACTGTTTATCTACTGCACACAATAGCATAAAATGTTTTTAACAACACACTATTTTATTTAGCATACTCTGAATTAGCTCCATCCTCCCCAGTTGAAAACTGAAAGTGAATTAGTTGCACTATTATCCAGTCTAGTAATACTCTATTATTATACATGCATTTAAATCTACATTTAAGGCTTGACTTTTACATGAACCGGATGGTTTATTTTAATGTGGTATCACTATTTCTACATGTCAATGCCTCTTCAAACAAATGGAAATGAACAAAGTCTTTGTATTGTGGTTAAATGAATGAAACCATGATTTTGTTTGCGAAGTTTAAATCCATTTTAATAAACAGTAAAGCATCACCACACTTTAGTGTTTGCTTAACAGTTCTGAAAGTAATCTTTTACATAAGATTGTAAAAAAAAAAAAAGAACTTGTGATTAATGTCTGTAAAGAGCACAAATATAAAACATTTTAAAACAAAGGCAAGTTTATAGTTTAAAAGGATCACCCCCTCCCCAATAATAATCCCACCTGGCCTTTGATGATTTTAGCAACCGTTACTATTGCATACACTAAACCATATACCCCCAGCCAATCAAGCTTTGATGCACAGCATGGCATCCAGGAGGTTGTCTGTATGTCTGATATGTGTTGTGATGAAACCGTGGCTCTTTAAAAGGAGACTATATTCAGTTGCGCTCCTCTGTTTCCCCTCGCTCATGCTAAGGGCCTGCAGCAGCCCGCGACTGGGGCCCCTTCTGTCTTCATCCAGGAAGATCTCGCTTAGCAGGAGTCCGCAGCCTAGCAACACGACACATACGCAGACATAAAACTTCAGAGGACAGATTTGTACTGGCTTTGTGAAAGGAGCTCTTAAGATAATTTGCAACAGTGGTTTAGAACAAAGATACAGTTTAAACCAAACTAACCAGCAGCTATTTTTTTTAATCACAGTTTCAACAACCTCCAGATGTGAAAAATGTGGCTGTGAAAAACAACTGAGACTATTATACTCTACATAAAATAACAATGTGCTTTCTGTGTGAAAGAGATGATGTTGTTCAGTCAAAATAAGTACTGAAACGAGTGACTTCACCTGCTTCGCATGCATCTGCGATCTTACTCAGCAGAATGTGCACTTTCTCATCAGGCCAGTCGTGAAGAATTCTCGCCAGGATGTATAAGTCTGCTTTGGGCAATTCATCTTTAAAAAAGTCTCCTGATCATAAAGAGAAAAAAATATGCAAATTTAATCACAGTGTCATTTTTTTCCTAAATTTATTTAAGGTACAATAGTATTTCAGTGTAAAATAGCAACTGACCTGCTACAAATGACACCCTGCTGTTTGTGTGCTGTGGTCGGAAAAATTCATTCAACTCGACAACAGCGGGCAAGTCAAACACTATTACAGACAACCCAGGATGAGCTTTGGTGAACTCATAAGCCATGGCACCAGTGCACCCTGAGACAGTGCAGAGAGAATAAAGACTAGAAGAGCGGTTTCTCATTCGATGGCAGGATGTAACCTTTCGCAGTTTTTTCTTACCTCCGATGTCGCAGGCTGTTTTAAAAGCAGAGAGGTTAAATGCTGTAGCTACAGTTTTTCCTGTAATCTTTGCAATGTTGTGCATGGCCTTCATGAATCTCAGTTTGCCCTCCCGACTGTTGGAGGGAGTTTCCTTTAAAGAAAGATGATGTGTTTAATATGATCTCATCTGCACAATTAAATATGACACTGAGCGATTAGAGAGGTCGTCACCTGAAGCATATCTCCAGACTGCTTGCTGAAGGCCTTCTCACGCTGGCTGATCCCCTCATGCACAGCACTCTCAAGGTGGGCGAAAAGGGGCCAAATGGTTTCATTACAGTGCTGGATGTATCCGTGCAGCGAAAAGGGGGCATCTGACCGCAAAAACTGCATGGCCAGATCGCTGTTCTCATACACTGGCTTTTGGCATGCTAACAGTAGAGTGACAGTAAGAAATTTCCAAGTTAAGGATTAAATGCCGGCTGTTGGAGGCAAGCGAAATATATCATTATGCAATTAGTAAGAGAGCAGGCTAACTTTTCTCTATGCTCTTCAACAGTCCCAGAGACACACAGGCTTCCAGCAGACATCCAGTCCCCTTCGCAGATGCTTTAATCTCCTGGGCCACCTGTTCTGCAGCCAGCCCAGGCCTGCGATGCAGCAGGTCAAACAAACACAACTTGGATGCTGTAAACAGTGCCTGCAATATTTTTGGAAAGGTAGAAGGAAATGCAAAAAGTGTGCTTTTAAAAAAAAAAGAAAGAAAAAAAAAGTAAGATTGTTGTTAGATGTTAGTGCTATATTATATTGTGTTATGCATATCATAGTGTATTATTTACTATATTGCCCTGTGGTTCCACACCAGTGTGGTATCATCTGAACAGGCTGCTGTTAAGAGTCTATAAAGCAGAGTTCACCATTTCCGGAACCGGGCTTATTTACTTCCTTTTCTTTAAAGATCCACATCAGTTTGTGTGTTAAATGTGAAACAGGAGCAGCAGAGTTTGCACATTACGTAAATAACTGTGTCACAAGTCTGTCCCACCTCCCACCCAGTGTAGTTACGGAGTGAACTGTAAAGGTTTGGACAAAAACAACCAAACTAAATATTTTGTTTATTTTTGGAAGTGTAAATGCAACCTTCTTCAGCTGTCATTGCATTGTCACCTTTTATTTTCTACATTTTACCACAATAACTGGATATGCAAAAGATTTGGCAGAAGGAACTTTAAGAATTCAATAAGCCTTAATTGATTTGTTAAGAGTTTGCCAAATCAGGTCGAGACCTTGCAGGAACTGTCGATTCCTGCCAGGTGACAGTGCGTTTCAGAAACAGGCTTTGGAGTCACATGAGCAACATTTTACTCTGCAGTGCTGCCTGCACAAAGTAGAAACTTGGGATGAAGTTCAGACTGAGATTTGTTACCACAATCACCAAAAGTATATCTGGAGAAAACAAGCGTTTTCATGAAAAAAAAAAAGAACAACCCACCAGCTGTTACGTGTACGTGGGCAGATTTGCTGAGATTTTGTGGTGCGTGGGAACTGCTGACACAGGAAACACTCATGCACATAGGAACGTACTGCACTACATATCAAATCTGATATGCAAATCTTTCAATTTTGTTTGCAAAGAGGTTTGCGATTCTCTTCTTTTCACTTTGAAAATCCACTAATTAGTTTTAACCCAACCTTTTGCACAAACCTGTACATCCAGTTTGTTTAAATCTCTGTCCTTGACATTTGTGGTCACGTGAAGCTTCACCGGCAACTTGCAGAATACACAGGAAATCATAAAATGTATCAAGAAACATGTCAGCACAGAATGCTTGCACAGCAAGCTGTCTTCACTGATTTGCTTATGAAGACTCCAATCTTAACCTTAACAAAAAAGCCAGTAAGATTAACAGTTCTGTTAAGCTGAGCTACATGCTGCCTTATTTTACAGTGAACGATCACTGCATGAGCTTTGAAACACAGGCACTAATTACCTTTGAGGCTTTGAATCCATCCATCAGTTCACACATTCGTTCCAAGTCTCTTTTTCTAGGTTGAACCTGCCCTTCTGGAAATGCTGCATTATCCTGGAGCTCGGCCTCCTTGTCATCTGTTTGTTGAGACAAGCTGTTGACCATTATCCTGGAACTTTCCCTCACTTCACTGTCATTGTCTTTTCTTTTCACCTACAAGAGAAAAGTTTGTATAAATAGTGACAAAAGGTAAAAGATTTTATTTATATGCTAAGAAAAACAAACCTTATGGGCAGGACTGTCTGTGGGGGTGATCTGGGTATGGTGTGTTTGACTGCCAGTGGGGCTGCTTGGCCTGGGAATGGATGAGGAGTTGTGTTTGTCTGAAGAGCTGTGGCTGGTGGCATGACTGTCGCCGTCGCTCAGAGGGACAGACTCACTTTTCCGCTCCAAAGAGGAAGCAGAAAAATTGTAAATAAGGTCGAGCTGTTTGCAGAAGTGGTTCAGAGGGAAACCTACAACATTGAGAAAGTCTCCATGGACATACTCTACCAGCATGCCCCCCAGCGCCTGAATTCCATAGCCACCAGCCTTGTCCCTGACACACACAGACAGAGAGATGTCACTTACATGTTGACGGGGTTTGCTGGCTGGCTCTTGAAACAGCAGATCAAATCCATCTTCACACTATTTCTGAACTAAGTGGAATTTTTAACCCTTGTGTTGACACGTGTCAAATAGAACACGGCAAACACAGCTGGGACGAAATCAGGCATCAAAGTCCAAAAAGCAACAGGTTCATGAGACTCACACGCAGTTAAATGACCTCAATTGATCGCATACCTAGTAAGAGCAATCAATAACTATTACGAATGTGAAAAGTTCACACTCACATGGGTTCACCGCTGTTAATGTACTCCCACAGCATTTCTTCCGAGAGATCGGCAAACTTCACTTTAGTTTCCTCGTGAAACTCTATCAGCTGGTAATCCACTTCTTCATCTTCAAAGCAGCATATTGAAGAAATGAAAACACAGCCACACCACAGACTCGTCCAAAAAAATGCAATTTGAACAAGTCTCTGAATTTGAACTTACTTTCCTTTTCGTGGCAGAGGACGATAGCTACACCAGTGAACACACTGTGCTCTTTACCACTCAAACTGGAAGAAACAGACAGATAAAATAAAATCCCCACGATGCCTTTCAGTTTTTGCTTCTAATGCCAACTCTGAAGCCTCGCAAATGATACAGACCTTGACAGCATCCTATAAGCATCATGTTTGTCCACTGGTTTCTCCAGAATCATGCCATCTACAGTCTGTGGACGGCCAGAGTTATTATTTTATTGTAGGCATTAAGAAAATGTGTAAGAGCTTCACCGTCCATCTTACCACAATTGTGTCGGCCCCAATAACTATATCTGGAGTCTTCAGGTGTTTCTAAAGCAAATCAAGACAAATTGTTCTCAGTGATGACATCTGACTAGCTAATTTCTACTCTCATACCAAAGTTAGCTTAACTTACAAATGGCATCCGCTTGGCTACCTCCAAGGCTTTCTGCTTGGCTGTCTCCACAGCATACTCATGAGGTGCTTCGAAAAGCCCTTTGTCGAGGGTTTCCTTAAACCAGGATGGTACAACCTCAAATCGTAAACCCTGGCGGGTAGAGGAGCAGAAAGCAAAAATAAGAAACTCATTGATCTTATCAGATTTATCACAGCATGAAAATTTCAGTCAGTGCAGGGTTTCATGAATCTGAGAAAGTGAAGTTCTTCCTTCAAAGTTAAGCTTCACATTATCTATTTATTTATTGTTAACCATGTTTGAATGGACCACAAAAATTTGGTGCAGATGCCATTTCTCACATTCAAGTTTTATGTCATAATTTAGCACAGCACTTATTATTTCCAGATGAGGGGAGGCGATGCGGCTGTATCGGAGTGTGTGGCAGTGATTATTATTTTTGCCACAAAATGCTCAGTGATTGTGTGCAAGTTCTCTCTTGTGGTTTTAAGGTGGAATTTTCAGTGTTAGAAACTACAGCCTTTTTAAATGCAAGTTCAAGAACTTTTCAATCTTCTGTTCCTTCAATTGCTTCATAGGGCATAACAAGCCTATTTTGTCAGATAAAATATTAGAACAACAGGAATTTACACGTTTACAATCAAGCCGACTGTGCAGATGCTGAAATCAACCTACATGCTGTGATGATAATCAGGAAAAGGCATACCGCACTGCGGAGAATCTCCAGTCTCCTCGGAGAAGCACTGGCCAACACAACGAGTTTATTAGCAAGCTTGGAAATGACTGGGTTCAGCACCATGGTGGCCTTCAGGTTGAACTGCCCTTAAGGTGAACAGAGTTAAACATTAAAGATGATGTGATTGAAACCCAAAGACATGAGGTGACTGCAGCTCTTCTCACAGCCTCAAACCACTAATCAAGTCATCAGTCACAAGATAATAGTAGTTCTGATTATCAGTGTCATTTACATAAAGATTTAACAGAAGAAGCATTCTCTATTTCCAGTATATAACATCTGGATGTGTTGCTTGCGCTCACTCACAGTGGGACATAAAGGTTTGTACAACGACCTCAAAGTTTCATGCAAGCCAGATGCTGACAATGACCTAAAACTCGCCGTACACAGTTTACAACTCTAAGCACACACTTCTGTTAACCTGGTACTAACAACATTAATTCATACGAGCTAACTTGTGCTAGTGTGTGGCTTTAAAGCTGCGTAGTGAGAAGGAAATAAAAAACACAACTGCAAGTGAACAAAGCGTAACTGCAACTTATAGCGAGCGAGTTCACCCCGAAACGACACGGTTAAATTCTTTCATGTTTTGAGCATTATACTCCAGTAGACAGGTACTGCAGCTGCTTCTCTTACCTGTACAACTCAGGAAACTGAGCTATACCCGTTTGCTGAGACAAGCAGCGTCACGGCGCATACGTGATGACGTATAAGAAAGTGGGCGTATCCAAAAAGGTACGTAGGTAGTTCCACCAGTGGATTAATAATAATAATAATAATAATGATAATAATAATAATAATAATAATGATAATGATAATAATAATAATAATAATAATGATAATAATAATAATTTTATTTATATAACAGTAGAAAAATGAAAGATAACAAAATGAAAGTATTGTTACAAAGTCACACATATTACATTACACAGTACAGAGACAAGATATTTATTGACAAACATTGTTACAAATCAGCTATATTTAATACACGGAGGCTCATATGACACACTTAATTTATGCTACATAATTGCGCATACATACATTTTCAAAAGAACTCTTATGGAGCTTATGAGAGATATTAAAATACAAATATACACCTATATAGAATACAGATATACTGTACATACCCATCAGCCACATCATTAAAAATACCTGTGTAATATTTTGTAGGTCCCTATCAGGGAGCCAGAACTTCTTTTGTGCGCTGGGGCACTGCACTGGATGCCCTAGTGGTTGCTGGACCAGTCTTTTGTGGGCTGGGAGTGTTCTCACTCATGCCGCAGACGCTTAATCAGATGGGAAAATCCAATGCATACATAAAAGTATCGTCAAGAACCACACAGCACAACTTTGTTATCTAACAAGATGATCAAAGTGATTTTACCTGTCAGTGGTTTTAAACTTGTGGCTGACTGCTATTGGCCATGAATGTGTTTTGTTTTATTTTTTGTTTTTGTGCAGGAATGATTACTTGCTGACATAGAGACACAGCTGCTTTTTATATTTATTTATTCTGTTACACACACATAAAAAAGACAGTTGCAAATGACTTTCAAAGCTGACTCAACGCAAGATGCCATAAGAGCTCAGCTTGCTTAGAATAACCCTGCTCTCTGTGTCTTACTCACACTTCCTTTCTCAAGCCTTTTTTCCCCTTTGACCCACTCGCTCCCTATGCTGTGGTGGCTGTGGCTCCAAAGATACCTTTCTCTGTCCTCTTTTTTAACCTCACTGTGCAGAGCACAACGTTTCTTTGTTCTCCATTTTCATTGAATCTCCACTACTTAAGCTGTGCAGATTTATTATCGCTCTGAACTTCTGTCTGAACTCCTTAGAAGCAAAGTAGTAAATAAATGGATCGAGGCAGCTATTTAGACAGCTGAAAGACAGCGACAGCTTGTAGGCCGTGTAGACAGACTTCTTATAGTAGAGTCTCAGAACACTGTGTATCAACAGAAGGAAGTTGTTTGGCGCAAAGCAGAATGTGAAGACTAGAAGAACGATGACTGCCAGACGTATTGCCCTCTTTTTCTGGGATGTCTTTGAATCACTGGCCAGCTTGCGTATGACACTGATGTAGCAGAATGTTGTGACACAGAACGGAAAGAGAAAGAGGACAAAGACCATGGTGAAGAGGAAGGCTGCCCAGGCCGCCACAGAAGGAAGCATATTTGCCTTTAGCACATCAAAGCATGTGGTAATGTTGAGCTGAGAAACATGAAAGGTCAGATCTGTGGTCATCAGTGGATACAGAGTGCTCAGGACCAAAGCCCACATGATGATGCAGCTGATAATGGTGATGGACTTCTTTTTTCTGATCCGCCTGAACAGCAGGGGCCTGACGATGCCCAGATAGCGGTCAATACCGATGGCCATCATTGTTAGGATGGAGCAGTACATGTTGGCGTAGAAAACGAGGGTTAGGAAACTGTAAGTGGGCAGAAAGAAGAGAAGCGTTTAATCACTGGTTGAAACAAAAATAATCATTAACAGGTTCATAAAGAGGAAGTGAATATTTGCTAAACTTTTACAGATTTTCTTTTCAAAGATGTGGCTACATTTAGTATCTTGAAGTATCTATGAAATTTGACAGACATCGTCTTGTAATCACAAAGAATACCTGCACATATTCCGTCCAAGATTCCATTGATATCCTTGAAGATGGTAGCTGATCTGAAACGGCAGTGCAGCACCGAGAGCCATGTCGGTGAGGGTAAGATTTATCATGAAGATGATGGATGGAGTCTTGGGGGAGGTACGGAAGAGGAGAAGCCACATGGACAGGCCATTTCCTATCAAGTTAATGGCGGTGATGAATATGTAAAAAACCGAGATGGAGACGCCGGCTTCAAAGTTTTGCAAAAAGTTTATCGTGGCGTCGTCCAGTTTGCTGGAATTCTCCATCATATTTGAACCTGCGTGGAAGGGTTAAAAAAAAGAGTTTGTTAGGTTTATGGAGGACAAATTAATGTCTGTACAGTATACTGGTGGAAGCAAAACAATGTGCACTATTGTTCTCACACTCATGTCACATTTGTGGTTTAACAGAGCACATTAATTTTTTTCTTTTCAAAACGTTTATTCAGTGCCCTTTTTAGTGGACAGCAGGACTTAATATCTCACATTACCAACCCATATCCATACTTAAGGGAGCAGAGGGCAGGATGAGGCACAAAGGATTTTACTCAAAACTGTGGAAGGGGAGTCGATCTCACTGCTGACCGGGGTTTGAGGTGGAGGAAGGCCAGATATCACAGCAAGAAGGTGAAAACTCAAAGGAAGACTTGTCAGTTTTTGAGGAGCCTGAGTGGGACAATGTGACTGCACCTACTGTGCACGATACAAAACACTGTTTAATGTTGGGCTCTGAGGTTTGTAGATATTACGATAGCTAGACAGGGAAATAAGAACCTTTTCAGTTTAATTCACAGGCACAAACACCAACTAAGAGTTATATTTCTTCCTATATTCTGTTGATTTATATAATTAATAACATATATGCTAAAAGTGCATTCAACTGTCTCCTGTCTTTATCAATTCACTTTTAACTGTAATGAAATTGGGTTGAATTTTTCATTTTTTAGCATGAACCATGAAACAGGACTACAGTGGCTACAACCACCTACTGAGTGATCCTCTGATTACAGCAAACAGAACATATACAACCAGACAAGCATCCTTTAGCACATAGGTGCCAAATTTGGCCCACAGTGTAATTATATTTGGCCCGTGAAGCCATACCAAAGGACAATTGGAGCTGGCCTGTTAGTATTGGAGCCTACTGATAATACTACAAATCCCAGAATGCTCTGCTGGTGTTTTGGTGTAAAAACCATGACAAGACCCATAAACGCCCTCTCCTCTGTTGACAGTAGAGCAACCTTCTGCTAATATTGGCACCGTGCTCCCCTCTGAAAAATGGCGAAAAGAAAGGCAGAAAACAGGAGCTTTCTAGGCAGGTGGGAAGCAGAATATCTGTTTACATATGTAAAAGACAGGGCTGTTTGTCTTGTACGTGGAGCCAACGTGGCTATAACCAAGGAGCGCAACATTAGACGACACTATGAAACAAAACACCAAGACAAATACAAGGACATGGACGTGACTCAAAGGTGCCAGAAAGTAGAAGAGATGAAAAGAAGTTTGGTTGGTTTGGAAAGCAAAACCAGTTAAGGTCCATATGAAAAGGTTCATTGTTATATCTGGAAGATTTCTTTCAATAAACATCAATGTTGGCCCGTGACTTTTTGGCCCACTGTGTATTTGAGTTTGACACCTCTGCTTTAGCATATCCGCGTTCAACGCTTGATTTACGATCCAAACTTACTGTTTCCTAGTTAAAGCCATTTCAGTAAGTTGAGACAATTCTTGAAGATTAGAAGAAGATCAAAGTAAATGATCCTGGCGTCTCTGGTGAAGGGGAAAATAATAAAGACTTTGGGAAAGTGAGAACTCTCGAATAAAGACTGCAACAACTCCCACAACTTCAGAGCCCTGGCTTACACAACACTTCTCACCCAGTGGTGAACTCTGAGTGCCAACATTTCTGCCTGTTCTCCTGTCCTCCTGCCAGAACTGCATGTTAAAATGACGTTTTATTTATCAGACATGTTTCCTTCATCTGTTATATTCATTTAAAAACTTTTTTTTTTTTTTACCAGAAATCCACACGAAAATGGAAACGACATCATTGCATTACATCACATCACTCTGGGTCTCAGGAGGATAAAAAATTATATAATGTAAAAAAGGTTTCAAACCAATAACCTAAAATAAATAGAATCATATAAGGGAGCAGCGAAAAGAAACCACATGTACTGAGTCTGCAACATGAATTTAGTGTCCTCCGTCAGATTAATTTCTTAATTTCAGCTTCCCTTTGACCTGTATGCTGCTTGGTTACAGCTTTTACATACATTTGAACAGCAGCCACCTATAAGCACACTGAATGGATAAACTTTAACACCGTTCTCACCCACACAAACATGAAACCATGTCAAAGTGTACAGTAAATACAAGCTTCATTTAAATAAAAATCACAGCGCACATAAAAAATGGACATAATCACTGCAGAACTCGTCTGGAGGCCAAAGTACTAAAACTCAGCACATGCAATTAGAGTAAAAACAGTATTATAAATTTAAACAATTCGGGACACCGTTTGCACAATCCCTCGCTAGGGCTTGTCTGAACTGATGCTACGAACAATACTTTTCTGCAGGTGCAAAACTGATTGATCTCAAGGTGCAAAACAGATACCCTTGCCCCTGTTCCAGGAATCTATATATGTGCTGGTGTTTGTGTGCAAGTAGCACATGTGTCGGGTGGAGTTTTCACACAGGAAAGGTGCATGTATGATTTGTGGTGAAGCGTGCCAACTGTCACTATGGGTAAATTTTTTTTCAATCATTTAATTTTCTCTGGGGAATAGACTGACACGCTCTGCTGGTAATAAACGTTAGGACTGAGCTGAAACAATGAGATAACACCTCAGCAAAAGCCATGAACACAAACACTTTTCCCTCACACATGGTGTTCGTGGTGAAGGGAATTACCACATAACACACACACACACACACAAAAAGTGAAATCATCAGACCACCATCTTTGAGTCAGTACATCCTCAAGCAAATGGGAATTACAATATTACTTCATCACTGTTACATTTAATGACCACAACATAATTTGAGAAAATAAATGTCATTTACTTTCATTTCCTGAAACATATTTTCTGTATTACTGTAATGGTCACAGATTTACTACAATGTTTTGCACATTTATGCTTTTAACATTATACTCGCTTCTCGCCTTAGTTCTTGTGGCAGTTATTCAAACTATAGTCAAATAAGGCCTAATCTTTTGCTTTTTGACTCGTGATACTGGTAGCTCGCAGAGCGCATGTAAAAACATGAAATACTGAATCCACTTTTTGTGACAAGCTCAAAATAAATATAAAATATCAGAAATGAAGACAATAAAAAAACAGATAAACCATTAATAAGCCGCTGACACGGTGTGTCATTTAATCACATTTTCGAGGCATTCAAATGGGAAACAGCATTGTATACAAGAGAGCTGAGAACTCACCTTTGTGCACACGCAGAAGATGTAAGTTGTCATCTGAGTGTCGGTTACAGATGGAAGTGCAGATATTGTGAGTTAGGAAGGCTGCTGAGGAAATGGGGGTTTAACTATGATACCAGAAGCAGAGGAAATGGATCATGTGACAGTTGTTATCCTACCAACGGCACCAACGGCCACCCATCAGATTCAGACCTGGAACTGCCACGGCCATGTGCCTGACTCACCACATGCTAAAAGCATGGAGAGAAAACACATTTACTTGCTACGATCCCCTGCATGCTTGTGTCATTCCTTCCCATATTGTTATGTAATGACCTCAGCAATAACGGTCCATTATGCAACTGAACTCTATAGAGAGCTTTTAAAGGAAGCAGAATGTAAATGTACAGTAAATGCTCTTTAAACCTGTAGACAAGCACACTCTTGAAAGTCTTTGGGAGTTCCCAGTGTGTCATAATGCATCTTTCACTTTTACTCATTAGATGTGACTGAAATGTGAAAATACAGGAGAGAGGTGCCACGAACCAATACCTCGCCAGCAGGGGAAAAAAATCCATTTGCATTTAAAACTGAATATAATAAGAAGAATAAAGACTACTAAGAGTTTCCCAGACTTTGCTAAGACATGGTGAGAGAGAAGTCTGAGGTTTGTGTGAAAGAAAAATAACTGCCACATTTGACATGTATATGAATGCGTGAACTTGTACACACAGAAGTGACATTTTTAAGCATGGTGAGACTGTACGACTTCCACACGTTCACGAGTGTGTACACACGTGCACTTGTTCCGCTGGCTTCCTGTTGAACTCGATACTTCTGCTTTATCTGATAATAAACAGTGTCTGAGGGCTTTCTACTGAAAGAACAAAAAACGAAGTGTACTGAAACGTCTGTTCAGTCTCACCCACGAGGCTGAGAGGCCTCACGCGTGACACTGACTGAACTCTTACTGCACCGACTGCACAGTGCCTGTTACGAATAAGGTACGATCATCTATTCATATGCAAACAGTGACTCATAACTAGCAACTGTTAATGCATTTAAATGCTGCTTCAGCCAAAAACTGTTAGAGAACCACCCTAACAGAAAAATGGTTAAGTCCTTTTATTTTCTCACAACTTATGGAAAAGAGCAACAACAAAATTACACAGGAGGTATTATATGTTTAAACATGATCAGTTTTTACATTGGGACATGTGCAAAAACAAACAAACAAACAAAAAAATATATATATAAGGCTTATTAAACCAATTAAATATATAATATTAATATTTGCGACTTCCCCATTACATTTAATTGATGGCATTATTAGAAAACTATGCAAACAGCATAAAAAATTAATCGCACTCACCTATCAGTGTCGTACTTTTCAATTTTACATACTTTATTTCTAGGAAATATTTTATATAAATGTATAGAAGGTGTTCTTCCTGGCTCCGGGGTGATGCTGTACAAAGCACTGGCTCACAAAACAGATTCCGTCTTTGTTGGATGACACCTCACAATAAGTTAAAACACATGTAAAATGGAACCCTGCATCTCATTCATTCGCCTTCACACACCGTAATTTCCCATCTGGCATTTTCTACATCCACTGTCTGTAAGTTCTAGTTACATTATCCTTAGTTTACATCAAATCTACATTATAACACATATACGATCTGAGGAATATAGAACAAGATCTCTTGCAGAGGATGGGTTTAAACTGTTTATGGTTGTTGCCAATTAGCCGCCTCCCACAGGGTCACACCTCAATACCATTACGACATAGAAACACACAACTGGCTCAAGTGCTGATGAAGATGAAAGCGGCTAGTCGAGCAGTTTCAGTTGAAGTTTTAGCGCCAATTTGTGAATGAGAACTCAGGAAGAGTTGGTCATACAGCTGAAACTTTAGGGATAAATTTCACTCACTATTGTGCTGTCACTCTGGTATTCTTTCATTCAAGTCTTCATGCATAAACCCCCCCCCCCCCTCCCTGACCAACACTCAAATCTCTGAATTTCATCACACCTAACGTGCAGAAAAATTACTACGAGGCTGTTTGCTTTTGAAGCGCCCTTCCTTCTCAGCGGGGTGTATTCATCTAGAAAGCAGACCTGTCATAATTGATTTGTTTTTTCCCCTTCGGCACTGCTCACTGCTCATCTTTACTCTTCTCGAAACCTTTCTCCAGCCCTGTTGCCATGGTCACAACATCATAACAGTGGTCGGCTCTGGGTTCAGGCGAGTGGCCCACGGGGATGCAGTCGTAGCCTTTGCCCGCCGAGCTCATGCGTTTCCTGTTGCGTGCGCCTGGCTGATAGAGCTGCATAGCCGGACGGTCCTGCAGGGAGACAAAGAGCGCAGGGACATGGGAGAGACGAGCAGCACACAGTCTGAATACACAGTGTTTTATATCTGCACTTCCCTTTGCCTTATAATTATTATAGGTCACTTACGTGGTGTGTGTTTGTTTTGTTTTGTTTTTTAAAGTTTAACTTGAAGAGAAAAGCATAGTGTTGACAGAAAAACCAAGGTACACGCTCTGTGGTAGAAACTACTACTGTACATGGGATCATAATTTACAAAATTAACACCATCGTGCATTCAGAAATATCTGAAACTAAAAGTAGAGACTAGGAATTCATTAGGAAAGTGAGTCATAAATCAAGTGAGACGTTGGGTCATTTTAAAACGGATTTATTTTTTTACAATCAGAATTTATTTTGCAACTAAAGGAGTCGCCCCCTGCTGGCCATGACAAAGAATGGCAGTTTAAAGCATATTTCGGTTTTACTTATCGGCAGGCTACGTCCTGGTCTGTGAAAATATACATATACTTCTTGGCTTACAGACACCCTAGACTAGAAATTAAATTAGTGGGGAAAGTTAACTACTTGTAACTAAGTTTACCACTGAGCCTCCTGACTATTTCTAGTTATTTGCAATATGTAGTTATTATTGTGCACACTCTGGGTGATTGCAATATTAGTTTAGATACCATTCACATCAAAGTGCATGTGCAAGCTGAACTGCATGCAGGGAAAAAGCTGCATGAAGTCTAGAGGGAGCCGCGCAGAAACTGCTTCAAATAATATCACGAGAAATTGTTATTTTGGAATTGTTTGTTT
>VOQJ01037419.1:0-11391 GCA_015052665.1 Apistogramma diplotaenia | reverse complement strand
GTCCCCCCAGGGGGAGGGGAAAAAATAGGGAAAACCCCCCCCCCCCCCAACCAATGCTGGAGACAGAGCAATAAAGGAAGAGCATATGGGAGAAGGATGTAACACACAACAACAATGCTCAGGGGCTAGTGGATCTAAGAGCAGACCACAGCAACCTCCCTGAACAGGATCCAGTAACCATCACAGTGGCAGACATTCAAAAAAATCGTCTCCCTAGTGCTTTTCAGCTCTTCGTAGAGCTAATTAACTCTTCATAGAGCTGGACAGCACCAGGCCCTGATATGATACACACATACTGGCTAAAGACGAAGAAGAAAGGAATTGGCAGTAATACCACAGGAGCAAAACACCATCTACTGGTAGATGGATCAGTCACTCGAGACTATAAGACCACACTGACCAAGCTGTGCACCGCTTGGATTGATTACAAGAAAACCTGTAACTCAGTGCCTCACATACTGATCCTGTAATGCCTAGAACTATATAAGATCAACAGGACCTTCAGGGCCTTCATCAGGAATTCACTGGGGATGTGGAAAACACTAGAGGCCAACTTCAAGCCACTTGCACAATTCACCATCAAGTGCCTGTTTTACCAAAGAGTCGCTCTGTCCCCTGCGCTGGCAAATTTCACGTAAATACATCGCACTGTCACCTACACAGCACAGGCATTTCTCCCAGTTTGTGCTTGGAAACATGGTCTTTAAGCACATCATGTACCACGGCAATGGGGCATAAAAGGATAGTGCTATAAATACAGTCCAATTAAGTAATACTTACTTCAGTTTCCGACATACATGACCTAAGTTGTTTAATAGAGGTTCCCACTTGTCCACAGTAACCTTCAATTTAAAGAAAAACAGAAAATCTACACATTAAAAAAATCTTGCATAGAACTAGGGCTGCAACTATCGACTATTTTAGTAATCGAGTACTCTATTGATTAGTCCATAGATTAATCAAGTAATTAGATAAATACTTTTGTCTGATTAAAAGTTCATCTGTATATTTTAACTTCTGTACTGCAGTTTCTTCTGTGTGTGAAACAAACAGCGGTGGCTGGAGCAGCTACAAAGTTCTCTTTTCTTCACGTTGACACCTGCTGATCATGTGGTTGATAAAGGACCTCCAGCTGTTTACCAGTGAAGGTTTTAATAGTGCTCACAGGAAAAGGTGCTCCTGCTTTGGACGCCAGAAAAAGTGACGAGAACAGTGGTGGCATGGAAAAACGTATCGGCGACGATACTGATGACATTTCCAAATGACCTAAATCTGTCACAGCGACGGGAAAATTTGATGTGGGTGAAACGCTCCACTCACACCTGAGTGCTGCCGTTTAAAAGAAGCATTGAAGCAACAAATTTGTGTCGAGGATTTTTTTTTATAATATTAAATCATTCGAGTTACTCAAGGAATCGTTGCAGCCCCACATAGAACAATGTTTTCAAGACATGTATCACACTGATGAAAATCAATTAGCAGTTACCTCATTCCCTATGGCTTTAATCTTCTCCAGTGCATCAAGAAAATATTTTTCTGCCGTCTTCCAGCTGAAACAGCAGAAACAAGGAACCAAGAAATCTTTAAAATAAAATTGACTGTCTGCAATCTGTGTACTAATAAATTACAACCGTACACTACATGCATTATGATTAACTCATATTTGCATCTATACTAAAAACATCTAGAAACAAAGACATATTATGCAAATAGCCACTTGAGGCTGGTTCCAAAATTGTGTCCCCACTGACTCCCAAGTTTTAGTCTGTAAAGTTAATCTTCCCATTCATTCACAACTGCCCATGTTTCAGGTAACTTAGCTGCTTAAATTAATGAATGCTTCACATAATGCATGATTAACTATAAGGCCATCTCTCTGTGTGTGCCAAATTCAAGCTCAGTGGGAGACAGGCTAGTGACATCCATCCATTATACAGTTTACGACACCAACATCCATTTGCTCACAATAACATACATGCCAATTTTGTCCAGTGAGAAGTTTAAGCATGCTTGTGGCTTCATACTTACTCTCCATTTTGAAATGCAACCACTGCAACCTCATGTATGACAAACGGATCCTCTGGAGCGATGCTGAGAGCCTGGCTGAAGAAACGTTCCGCTAACTTGGAGTTGTTGGTCAGTCCGTACTCCAGTCCAATGTAGAGCATGGGTAAGTGACACCTGAGTAACAGAGTACAGAAGAAAATGAAGGTTGAAGTTATCCTTCCGATCTCTCCTTTAGTGTGTTCTAGTAGTACTTCAAACTAATCCCAATTTAACATGACTTGACTTTTAAATGCAGCATGCTGTGTTTTTTGGTCTTCATTAACTAAAACAAAATCGTCTCAAAAAATGATAAAGCAGTCAAAAAGAACCCATCATACACATCCATAATACACAGTTAAAAAAGAAAACTGAAAAGCTAAAACATTCACACGTTCAAGCTGAATATTATAAGCACACGACTGCAGTCTGCAGCCATCAATGGCTTCTGGTTTCTTTCTAGTCCAATCAAGTAAATCCTTAAAATTTTATACTTGTGGTTGTCAGTATGTAATGTGTCAAACATGTAGCAGAAATATATGTATGCTAATATAACTTGGGTGCTATTAAAATTGGACATGTGGAAATTTTTGTAATGATTACTATTCAGAAGACCTTCGTTAAAAATGCACAATTCTCTTTTCTGTGATCAAGGCTTTGACAGAATTCCTTAACAAGTGCAGCTCTGAAAAGAAACATTTATGTGTGTGTGGAGATACATCAGTCATCAACCCACCCTTTCATCAGCTGAGCAGCAGTGAAGTAGGCAGCCATTGCTTGGTCATGCTCACTCTCCACTGCAAAAGAATGCCCATAGGCAATCCATGCAGGACCGTAGGTCCTCTCCAAAGTGGTGGCTTTGCTAAAGGAAATATACAATAGGAAACATGTTTGAGCAAACCTGAACACAAACTGACAGTAACAATTTTAAAGGATCCCTTCAAGAGTGAAGTTTAGTACCTGAGGTATCGTCGAGCATGCTCGTTTTTATGGCCAACCATGAGATAGTAGCACCCAACAGCAAACCAGGAGACCTGGTAAAAAGACTTTATCTCATTATCAATGCACCACCTAAAAATGCATTAACAGTGTAAAGCAATATACCAGATACAATAAATAGAGAAAAGAACTTACTGGATTATTGGGATACAAGTCTACAAGTTTGTGCGACAGGTAAAACAACTCTGCATGGAGACAAACAAACAAACAAATCATTAAACTGATCTTCAGGGTAGCAACAGGTAAGCAACCAAAATAAATATGCTGTATGTGTAAATCAGTGTATATTACCATTTGCTTTCCCAAGCTCCACCAGTGTTCCTATGTGGACTGGTAAACAGCTGGCATGGAAGGGGTCTTTGACCATTACCCTACAATGCAAACAGATAGATTTCACATATATTACCACAATCAGAAGTAAGGCAAAATGAGCTGTCATTCATCTTAATCTAGTTTAGTGAAAAGAGCTAAATCTACTGCGTGACTTTATTTTCTTACATTCTACAATCACAGTAAGCCAGGCCTAAAAGACCCCGTGGCTCCCTGTATTTTCTCCCCTGACAACTCAAAGGCAAACTAAAATGAAAACCTGGGACACCTACATCGAAGTGAGCTTGTAGCACATCTTGAAATCACAGTTATAATAATGTCTCTCAGCAAGAGACACCACCACATCCAAGTTGTCCTGAAGACCATTGACCATCTCTGGCACTACCAAATCACTGGGCTTGTTATACTGCAGAGGGAAGCAGAGAAAGTGTGTGTCACATCCATGTCTGTGAAAGTGTGTAGCAAGGTTAAAATGTGAGAAAACAGACAGAACAAGATATTTTTTTAGATTCATAAATTCACTCTTGACTTTGGCACTTTGGTTGCACTCCTTGAGAAAAAACAGAACAACAGCAGGTTTATAGATTCATAATTAAAATCCAACTAAATGCACAGCCCCCATACCTTCTTTAATTTATTCTCAAAAAGGAAGTGTAACAGCTCCTCCTCTTCCTCAGTGCACTGTTGACCCAAAGGAAGAGAGTCAAGGAACTCTTTTTCTGTTGACAGATGAAAATATGGGAAACTGAATACATACAGTTATTGTACAAGTTACTGAAATTACAATAAACAACATGTATATGCAGAAAACTAAATGCTTAGTGCACACGCGGCCACAGATGAGTCTCACCTTCCTGTGCAGTCAACATGTGGTGGGACGTTAAAAGGTCAAAGGCTTCAAAGCAGTACACATCCAGTTTCAAGGCCTCTTTGTAGCTGGAAGTGGCAAGTGGTCTGTTATCCATAGCATCATAGATCTTACCCCGCAGGAGACAGATGGAGCTGTTTATCTGAAATATTTCAGAGGGAGCACAGATGAACAGAAAGGTTAATGTTAATGATACTCCACAAAAATTCATATAGTGTTAATACTCCACACATAATGAGACTGGACAGCATTTTGAGAAAATTCTCACATAACTGACAGGGATGCTGACTGAGACAACATGCCTGAATACAAGCTTGAAGCCATTTATTATTCTAAACTGGCTTGATGTGAAGGTTCTCACCAGTTTTTGAGAAAAAAAACTTGAGCATCAGTAGCTACTAAATATAGGGCCCATTCTTTGTGTTCACATGGCTAAGCCCCACCTACTACTGTTATAATGTCCAAAGAGCACTTCATTTAGCTTCTCTCTGTATCGTATCATGCAGCTCAGGTGCTCAAGTCATTTATGTGCTTTTTCCAGCGTTTGTTAATGTGTTTTCCTCCTTATCGTCTGGTGGCGTCAGTTTTAGTTTCGTGTGAACAAATGACTACCCAAAATGCACTGCAATTGTGGAGCTGTATTTCAATATCATCAGGCAGACCAGTCAGCAGCTGCGGTATTCACTGGTTACACTCAAGGTTGGGAAGTGGTTCATTTACTGCTATTATTTGTCACTTACAGCTACTTTCAGCTGCTCCATTAATCACAATGGGTTGCCACAGCGGGTCGCGCCGCATGTTTGATGTGGCAGAGTTTTGAAGCCAGATGCCCTTCCTGATGCAACCTCAAAGGGATCTGTGTTTTCTCCCAGAAATGAACCGAGGCCCTTTCCCTTGTTAGGCAAACATGTAAATTATTATGCTATGGAGTCACTACAGGAGCACCAGAGCGAATTACACAACAATACACGAAAAGGTCCTTTAAATCACCACTTAGTGCTCTGCACTTATTACACCAAGACAATACAATCAAAGCTGAAATAACATTAGTTTTGTAGAACTTCATAAATCATTCGCTCTCATAAAATAAACAATTACCTGACGTGCAAATATTGCAAGTGAAAAATGGCTCGGCTTTTCCAGCTACAAATTATATTTTGCAGAACACAGAACATGCCATGACTATCTTCAGTGGATAGTGATGTAAAAGTTTACCAACAGCAGAAATTTTTAGTGTAACACAAATTGAATATTTATGTTATTTAAGCCAATGAGATTTTTTAAAAAGTTATGGGAGTTGTTTTGTGTTCCAGAGCTGTACGTGGATGTAAAGTAAAGCTGTGCCATATCATATTGTCTACAAATAATAAAAGGACAATTTTTTATGTTCCCTAGCATGCACAGCACCATGGCCAGCCTCTAATGATAGAGCTGCAGAAGGTCAGACCTCCAACAAAACACAACAGTTTTGACAATATGGGTGAAAATGGCTCCTGTTAAAAGTGGGAACAGAAAAAGTGTTTCACAAAAGGCAAAAACATGTCCTCAAGTATGCCCAGGCTGTGAAGGCATGTAAGGAGGAGATACTATCAGTTTGTGGTATGGGAACCAAAAGTCAACAAATGACTCAACCGAGCTTTGTTAGTTGCACTCTAGATGACAATACAAGCAAACAGTGGATGGAAATTTCTGACGGTTACATGGTGGGAAAGCAGTGTGTGAAGCAGCTATGAGAAATATAATCACTGTTGCAAATTTCCCTGAAATATCATGATATAATTTTGAGGCTAAATGAACCCATCTGTGTGTCCAAATTTTTGAGCTGCACTGTATATGCTCTAAAACAGGAGTACAATGGGGGCGGATGACATGCCATCCAAATATAATTCACCCAGCAAAAACACTATTTCAATGGCAACCCAGACTTACAGAGGCAGGGGACATGTCCCAGTCCTTGGTTGATTCTAATGTTTCACTGTCTTCCTTTCCATTCCTGTCCAAAACCTTTTTACTTCCTGGCTCTTCTGCATCCAAAATATCCAAGGCCTGCTGGAACTCTTTGGCAGCATACTAGAAAAAGCAGAAATAAGTAAGTCAAAAGCATTAGGCAGGTTTACCTAGTTGATTATCTGTAATTTAGAAGACTGGAGAAAAAGATCTAACAACTGGTATCTCCATTTACTTACATGACACCTAGCAGCAAGATACTGACAAGCTCCATACAACTGTTCAAGAGAAGACACATTATGTTTCAGACTGTGGACTGACATAAGCCAGCCTATGCTGCTGACTTTTTTTGTGGCGACTTTAACATACACTACACGGGTGCAATCACTTAAAATGCAACCACCCACTTTTCAACACTCACTTTGTCAAGTTTCCGTGAACGGAGGGCATGGGAGGCTCTGTGGTACTGTGAGGTCAGATAAAGGCACTGAGCAAGCCAGTAGATGTCCTGGGGATCCTCTGCGTGTAAACAGAGAAAGGGTTATCAATGCTTGACGTTAGAAAGTCATCAGTAGTGTCGTCGCTAAGATGCTAATCTGTTATCCGCCGGAACCGCTATTACAACTTTCTCTTCAGCTGTTAACACAACAGCAACACGAAACCACTTCTCACGAAACACCAGACAACAAGACTACATCTGCTGCTAAAGATAACAGACTGACTGGCGAAGAAATGCTGCGCTATTACACAGGCTAGTCACTAACAGAACTACCGTAATTTACTTACCGTGAGAGAGGGATGCTATCTTGTCGGCCCAAAACAGAGCACTCTGGTACTGTTGCTGCAAAAACACACAAGGGCACAACATCAGTCTCTAAAATACATGTCATACGGTTTACTGGCTGCTATGTTTTAAGGCAGGAAAGCCATAAAGGTCTGTTATCACTGACGCTAAACGTGCTAAAAAAAACTAGCGTGAGCTAGCAACACAGAAACTAAAAGATATTTTGATACCTGATCAATGTACTGCCGCACCCGCTTTCTAAGCCTGTCGAGATTCATATTGACTTTTAAAAATCGACGTTGACGTTCTGACTATCAAAAGTATGTCATTCTAAGAAACGGAGAAAGCTTTTCACTAAAACAGCCGGTGAGATCTCATTAGCTGCGCAAAATCAAATACGCGGCTTCTTTCTGCAACGAGTGCTCCGCTAAACCATACCGTAGGGAAACTAGATCGGATAGAAGGTTCCACTTGAACGCTTTTTTAAATCGCCTTATAGGAGTATAAAAACAAACAATCAAAAACCCAATGATAATAATAAACACTATATATGTTTTTGTTAATCAATTTATTTATTATTTTCCTAGTTTTTACATAAAGAAATTCTAACGAAAGATACAACTTTCCTACCAGAACTACGTGTCAGCTTAACTTGTGGGTTGCCATTTCTGATAGCCCAAAATAAGACGAAACGTACTTTATTTATCCCAAATCTGGAAAATAATTTTGCTAAATTAAACAACTACAAATACAGATCAAATCAAGAGACTGGTATATAGCTAAAATAAAATGAAACATATGACTAATCTGAAAATCTAGCCAATGAAATAAAATAAGAATAAATCAAAGTACAAATGTTAAATTGTAACATAATACAATAAGTGTTTCAAAATCAACAAAATAGATGCAACATTTGGAATGGATTATCTAAAAAACAATACAATAAATACTATATGGCATAAAGTTTTGTTTGTTGCATTTGTTTGTTTGTTTTTATTATTATTTGTTTCTATAACCACCACTACTCCCAAGAAAATCTATAGTTTGGCTTGCTGGTGATTTTGCACAATTTGCAGAAATTTCTGCGCTAAGTTTTCATTTTTAACATGCACATGATGTATATTTTTTCGTGCAATGTAATTGCACCCTATAAATCTTGTATTTCATGTATTATTATTATGCTTTAATATTTTTAAGAACTTTGTAGGCACATTTGGCTGCTGGCACACTTGAATTTCCCCTTTTTGGGACAATAAAGGCTGTTGTTATTCTTATTCTCTTTTTTATTTTGGGGTGTATAAGGGGTTCTGAGCATTTTAAATACATCAAACAGCAAATGACTTTTGTTTTTTTGACACAGTGAGGATGTTTATTTATTAAGAACCAGGATTCTTGGCTATATCTGGTGATATTTCTGTCTCTGGTAGTGCATTTGGTTTTAAGGTAAGGGCTGACTCCTTGTGTATCTCTGTTCCTGTATCCTCTTCCTTGTTGCTGTGTTTCTTCTTTTCATTTGCTTCAGAATCTGTTTTGACATGTTTTGTGTTGCTCGTCTGCGCAGGACTGGGCGTGGTTGCATCTTTGCTTTTCTTTTGTTTTTCACCACATTTTCTGTTCATCTTGCTGTGTTTTTCTTGTCCCTAATATTAACACACAACATAATTTTTATCAGCATTTTTATCTCATCCATACAGTACTGTTAAACAGAAGCATGTAGAATGTAGAGGTTATGGGATGCAACAAAAAGAAAGAAAGAAAGAAAGACAAAACCTTTTGCTGATTTGTGGTGTCTCGTGGGTAGTGAGCAATTCTTTCCATCACCTCAAGAGTTTTGAGCCAATCCTTGTGCCAGCTCTTCACACTATAGTAAGGTTTGCACTGGCTCAGTCTAAACCGGATCTTTATATTCTCTTTGGCAATATTGAGCATGTCCAGCTGCCGCTTTTTGTTCCCAAGTCTACATTGAAGAGAAAGAAGAACAGCACATTAAAGCATTATACCTTATTTTTTGAAAACACTTATGGTTCTGACACTGTTATTCCAAAACTTAACTAACCGCTTCTTTTTATAGTCATTCGTGCAGTCAGTTCTTCCAGATGTCCTCATAATGTGTGCTATCTTCTCTCTATGTATGTTGTTATCTCTCCGAATCGTCATTGCCCTCATAGTTTCAATCTTAATGCAACAAAATATGATTAGAAACAGTCATATTAACAAGCGGGTGTAACAACACTATATTCTATATTTACTTGGGGTAAAAACTGGCCTATTGTAATTATAATTATTAATTTCAGCTGGTTATATTTTCTAGTTTACACAACAACCTCATGTTCTTTCTGGTTGAGAGTCTTGTGACCGTATGTCTCTGGTGGACCAGTGTCTACCACTGGTTTTGCTGCCTTCACCTTGGGGAAAGAAAAAACACATGCATGTGTGTCTGAGGCAGCGAACAGTGATAATCCTGACTGTAACATAACTGAATAAAACAGAAGATTAATCAACTAGTTCAAGACATTGGTAATATTGGAAAATGATGGAAAAATGATTTAGCTGTTTTCTCCTAACTCTTTTTCTGTGCATTCCATATACAGCCTTGTCCCATTTCTGCTGCAGGTATTTGTTTATAGTGTGAAACAAGGGCACATATACAGGATGCAGCGACAGGTCCCTGCAAAGAGAAAACAGAAAACACACCTGCAAAGGTTCAAGCGCCTTGCACTCACCAGTAAACAAACAAATAAACAAACAAACAGGCTCACACATTTCAATGACACTGGATGAAACAGGATAAAACTGCAAGAAATCAAATCCACAATTTGTAATGGCTGTGACTGTGCAATTAGTAGGTTTAACATGAACTCAATTTATATCTGGTCCCTGCCATGTAAACGGAGCGAATCCCTACAAAAGGTTCCGAGTGCCTGGAAAGGTCCTGCATTGGGGTTGAACTAAAGGAGTATATTTTTTGCTAAATAAATACATTAATTAATTAAACAGAATAGATGGCACCGTTTTCAAAAAGTGTCCAACATCTTTAAATCCAAATTAATGGGAACAGTCTGTGAACAGGCTGCGTCAACAGTTGGCGCATGCGCCAATAAATTAATTAGAGTAAACAATGTGCTTGCAAACTTAGTGCGCCCGGACTCTCTGACTCACCTTGCAGTCTGTGGCTGTCTTGCTTTCTTGCTTTCTTTCTTCATCTTTCCAAGAATGTGTTAGACCGTTCACGCTGACGGGCGGCTCAGAAAACGGCAGTCTGTTTTTCCCCAGTCATACGCGGTTGCCATGACAGCGGTTCGAGAGAGCGGAGATGAATGGTTTCAAACGTTGCGCTTGTTTGGTTTGTTCCACATAGAGAAACACATACAGCCGCAGAGATGGGCTAATTAGTGAGCAGACTGTAAAATGAGCCGCCGTGCGAAGATCCATTTACACGCAGTTTAAAGCTGGAAATGAGCTGGAACACAAACTGAGTTTATCGACTTTATTTTGTAAAAAAAAAAAACAAAAAAACAATCTCCATATTTTAGAGCGAGAGTTAAATAATCTAATCAATGCAACGTAAACTGCCACTTTATGCACAAGAAATTACTAATTTCTGGCCACGAGGAAAAAAAAACTTAAGGAAAGTTAATCAACTGGACATGCAAAGCATCACATTTCTATACTGTGGTGTCGTGTTGGATTATACCATCATATCTGTAAAGTATTCTGCAAATTATCCGGGGGGTGGGGGAGACAAACAAAAGGAGCAAATCATCAAAGATTTGCTGAATGAATGCCATTCAGGTGACATGACTCCATGAATGAATATACATATAACACTTCCCCCTACTGACAGGATCTGGCTATGACGGCTTTTGGTACAAATGTCATAATTACTGTTCAAATCCCAAGCAATAAATAAAAAGCAATCAAAAAAAAAATCACGTTATCATTTTTCATGCACCATAAAATGTTTTCTTTAGGGTTGGGCTGAAACATAACCTCTAACCTTCACTTCATGCATATTCCAAACCTGTAGATACTTAAATATATAAGCAAACCATTGTACAAAATATAGGTTTAATGAGTATATTACCCAACAACGGAGCTGTCTGAGATGTTAGCAGCTGATGTAAATCTGTCATAGCGAACGGCTTCATGTCAATTAACCCCCCCCCCCCCATCTCCCGGCGTAGTCTTGGCTCAGTGCGCAGGAAGCACTCTCATGAATGAATTATATGTAATAAAACATTTCCAGTCCACTTTGCTATTTTGTTGTATAAGAGCAGACGTGTTGATGGGACCGATGGGGAATACCAAGATGAAAAAAATGTATTATATGCCTTTAACTCTTGTTCATCATTTCCCCCCTTTTGTCTATCACAAAAATAAAATCACACTTTGTGGGTTTTTTTTTTTTTTTTTTTAGCTC
>VOQJ01037415.1:0-11421 GCA_015052665.1 Apistogramma diplotaenia | reverse complement strand
TATATATATATATATATATATATATATATATATATATTAAACGTGGGCAGAGTTTTATATAAAATAAAAAATTATAGATGAAAACATGCTTGTAGAAGAAATTCTTGTGAGCCTAAAATGAAGGTTACACCTTGTTGTAGCTGTTGTATTCATATTTTTTCATAACATTTCGTATGGTCTTCTCAAAGGTAGAGAACTGCACCAAGGTCCAGAATAGGATAAATATCAGTTTAAACATGTCTTGTCCCAACCTGAAGCTGTACTGCCAAACCGCATTTGACATCATTTAGTCCTCACAGATTAAAGCAGGGAGGCTACTTTTCCTGCTAATGCCACAAATTTTGAAACAGCCTATCTTGAATTATAACACCATGACCATTTACCCTCTGCTCCTGCTAAGTTTCTAAAGATGCAACCCCAGCCCTTCTCTACGAGAAATATTTGATGTCTTAACAATTTGCCAGTTCAAGATCTCTAGAATATGCACTGGATCATACATTTGTAGATTTGTAGTGGTCCATGTTAAGCGGTTAATAACCTTGCAGTCGAGTCCAAATAATACTACAGCTTTGAGTCTTTTTAGGAAATCTAGCAGAGCAGTTGAATAATCCAGCCACACACAGTTTTTTCTGGATTTATATCTGTAAGGTGAAAAAAAGCTGTCTTGATGATGCAAATAAGGCAAGGTTTGAAACCCAAGTCAGAGTCAAAATTCCAAGAATTAAATTCC
This sequence comes from Apistogramma diplotaenia, assembly GCA_015052665.1. Taxonomy (NCBI): domain Eukaryota; kingdom Metazoa; phylum Chordata; class Actinopteri; order Cichliformes; family Cichlidae; genus Apistogramma; species Apistogramma diplotaenia. The sequence goes on along the minus strand of VOQJ01037415.1, from coordinate 10,691 downwards.
GGTTTTCATCCTTCCCCAACTTATGATTGTGCACACGGGTGGAGACTGATTGTACTGTGTATCATAGCATTAGCTGTCTCGAGCCCTTCCTCTCTCTGTCTTGTGTTACAAGGTTTTATACTTGCATTTGTATCCTGTTTCAATGTTTTTGATTTGTCTATTTTCCAGCCCAGCTCATTTCCCGAGAGCTTGAATTGATAATATGTGGGTCTGTAAAGCTCTTTGAACTAATCAAATGCTTTGACTTTAGAAATCAAAGCATTTTAGTTATCCTGAGTTTTGCTATTTTTTTCCTTTCCTTTGAAGCTGTGAGCCTTTTATATGCAAACTTCTTAACATCCAATTCCCAAATGTCAGGTCTGGCTTAGGGTGGAGTTTTGACCCTCATGCTAAACAGGCACAGTTTTAGAAATTATGCTGCTACATTTCAGTAACCTCTCGTGCATTTTGACATTAAAGTTTTTGTTCAAAGCTTTTAGGTGTCCCAAACAACTGTAAATTCTATATAAAGGGGTGGATATTAATGACACCCTAACCCTCGGTCGCCAGTGTTGGATGTTAAAAGGTTACAAGGCTCTGGGGCAGTTTTTCTTCTACTTTTGTAGTGATTGTTCTTGCAAATCAGCATGTGTGTTGTAAACACCAAGACCACAAGAAAAAAGAACTGCATAGTAAACAAGCATCCTGAATAGATTCGCTCACTCTCACCTCTGGCTTTGATAAAACTGTGGCTCTGCAGTCTGACTCGGCCTTGCCCCACAGTCCCGGCACGCTGTCTGCTTTGATTCCTCTGTTCGCCTCTTCTCCCATCACCCCACCATCACCCTGCTCTCCCAAGCATTGGTGGTTTTTCTCTTCAGCCCCTTGGCTCTGCTTTTGCCTCCAATCTGTGCTGTCTGGCTCCCCAGGAGTCCCTGCATGTTCCTGTATCTGCAGCTCCTTCTGGGCTGCACACCCCACCAAGGAGGCTCCCTCCATAAGCCCTCGAAGAAGAAAAACAAATGAAAAAGCAGTTGCTTTCTTTAGGGTGCTGAATCTGCAGTTTCAGTGTGTATCAGCCATTCTCAAAGGTTTGCATTTTTTTCAAGCAGCAGTCAGCTACATATGAACACTGAAGCAAATTCTGTTCACTGCAATTCTTCATATTATTCATACTGGCTGTTAAAAGAAGCTTCCACGCTGGAAAGTATTTAGAAATGTATCTGGAGCGCACATGAGGCTTCAGCTGAGTCAGTATCTGCAACTCTTCTGCAGTTGTGAGTAAACAATAGGATTAAATTTGGCTTTGTGCTCTCTTACTTATGGTACACAGAAAACACATTGCAAAACACATTGCCACCAGCAACCTAATTAGGAGGTTTTGTTCTAGCCACATGCTAATTAGACAAATTCTTGATGGTAATTGGAAGTCTCTTTTTTTCTATCAAAGACTTCTCTGTTTGGGTGTTAGAAATAGAAATAAATTCTATAAAATCGGGTGGACATTAACCCATCTGAAACCCTGCCCCCGGGTGTGAGTGACCTGGTAGCTATCTGGACATCAGCAGGCAGGTACAGTAAGAGGAGGAAGCTACAGCAGGTGAAAACCGGAGATTTTAAAACTAAAGCTGTTTGTTCCAGTTAAGTGAAAGCAATAAAAAAGAAATGACTGGGCGATAGAAAATTCCAGTGGAAGTACCCATTCCTCTGCCACACACAGACAAATGTGCTCTGCTCTAATATGCATTTCAGGCTGTAACAATAATTGACGAAAATTCTTTGGTCTTGCAAACTCTGCCGTTAGAAAACTGCCGTGGACCATCACAAACACTCCCCCTTCCTCCGGCCACTTCTCTTAAAGTTCTCCATCAATGCAATAATGCCACTGTTGCCTTGCACGATGTAACAAACTGCAGAAAAATCACATTAGCGGTAAACAAATGCAGGCAGCTACCATGTGTCTGATCTTCTGTGTCAGCGACAGGTCACCTTGCAGGAGTGGCAAAAACAACAAAAAAAAAAAACGCATTAGCCAGGAGGCAGTAGCTGGAGGCCGGTGAGTGGCAGGCATTTTGTTTATCCTGTGCTGCCTGAGGTGACCTTTGAACCCTGTTACTGTCTGAACCCCACCCCCACCCCACCCCATCCTTCAACTTAAAAAGTAGGAAAATATGTGATTCATGCTGTGATGGGGATCAAATGACACTTTCAAACACTGCAGGGCACACTGCAGCTCTGTGTGAAAGCCTGGGAGCAGCTCACGTGTCAGAGATAATCACTGAGAGGATCAAAATTAAAGTGCTCCTGTGTTCTGCCACAGAAACATTTTCAGACAAAACACCATCGGACTGTTTTCCCTACAATTCAAATCCCGGCTTTCCGAGCATTTGTCTCCCAGTCAGTTTGAACGTTTTCATAATTCTGCAGCACAAAGAAGTCCAGCATGGACGACGTGATGCTTTACTGCCACCTTGTGTTCAAAGACATAAGTGCCTACAGTAATACTGCTGGATTGTTTGGAATTTCTATATTTTGAGATAAATCAGTGATCGGGTTTAATAGGGTTTAAGTGATGACGTGTTCAGTTGGACGAGACATGAAGATTTCTTATAGCCACATCCATCCACTGTGTGTGAATCCTGCCACTTTTCTAATAAACACCTTTTCTTTTTAACATGAATGTGCATCACATAAATGAAATGTAGATATTAAAATTAATTCCAGATGGTAGTGATGCACACTGCCATTTTTATAAGACTAGGAAGTAATTAGATAATTACCTGGCAGTGACCTGGTAATGAATTCATTACAGCTCCTCCTCCTTTAAAAGCCAGTTTGTCAGTTTAGAATAATTCCACCCAAACATGACAGAATGAGGTATAAACAAAGATATTTGTTCTGTGGAATTATTGATACCATTTATACAGTAGCTTAAAACCAGATGGTCATCATTTACTGAGAAGTATGCATCCAAATTGTCCTTTATGCCATTGTTGCATTGATTTAAAACTGATGAGGACAGGTGGAGTTTTGAGGAGGGTGGTGCATGTAACAGGTGATGCAAACTTTCCATGCTGGGTTTAAAGTCACTGCACTGTAAGGTGCAATAATAGGTAATAGGCTTAATCAATGAGATATACCTGCTGCTGGGATCTGGGTACTCAGACGCACAGATGGGGTGTCTTTGTGTCTTTCCACCTGGATGTTTGAGGCCGCTGAAGCAAACCGAGCCAGTCTTTTCTCTGAGTGGACTGAGCCGATTACATCCTGCGATCCATGTGGTGTGATTTCCAATAAAAGGTTGGAATCACTTAAAGATCCAACTCTGTCACATCCCATGTTAGCATCTTTAGACGGATTCAAAGTCTCAGGGATAGCGGGTTCCACTCGATTACTGCAGTAGATGGATGCTTGTGGGTTTGGCTGTCCTGCAGCTTTGCTTTTACTGGTAGGAAATGAAGAGACGGACCCAGAAAGTCTATCAGAGCATGCAGGAGTGGGAGAGTGACTGTGGTGCTCTGCACTTTCTAACCTGCTGCCTTTGTATGCCGAGGTTTCGTCTTTAGTTTTCATTGTGCATACGTTACATGAGGCTCCTTGATTATTAAGTTTGTGTTGGCCTTCTTTGCACAGCAGCTCACTTTTCAAGTTATTCTGATTTACTGTGCTGGAAGAGGGAGAGCTCCTGCTGAGCTTGTGTTGGCCAGAGAGAGTTTGCAAGTCCATTCCACCTTGGCTGACCTCACCACAGCGGTTCAGAGACAGAGCCTGTTCCTCCTCTGAAGTTTGTCTTCTTACTGACTTCACACCTCCGAGTGGAGCAGCAGTTGACATAACATCACCTGCAGTGCTCTGAGTCTCTGTGACAATGTTTACACGGCTGTCTTTGTGTGGGTGTAGTGGTGGGCCTGGAGTTTCAGGAGGGATAGATTCAGCTGATGCTGCAGCCTGAGTAAAATGACTTTGAGCCACGTGAGAACTTGGCTCTGCTTTCCCAGATTGTGTGGACACAGAGGTCATTGTTCTCTCTGAGCTAAGTGCAGGAAAAGTCTCATTTTTGTCCTTTTCTTGTCTGGGTTCTTTAATATCTTTTGCCTCATTGCTACATTCAACATCAACAAAGCCTTGAGTTTTGTTTTGGTCACCTTCTAAGGTCACAGCCTCCGTGTCCTGTCTCTGAGAGACGGTGGCACCCAATTGGCGCTCTATCTGAGGTTCAATGAGGGCCAGCTGCTCATCAGATATGATTTGAAGGCAGATCTGGAGGTCTGCTGTGTGTACATGAAACACGTTCTGAGCAGCTGGCTGCGTCTGATCAAATGGCACAACGTGACAGGGAACTACTGGGGTGTTTGTGCTAACGTGTGCTACACTAACAGGATTTAGCACATTTGATGGTGCTGAGAGTTGCATGTGAGAGAGAGGAGGGTCAGGGCAAAGGTGAGATGGATCATATGAGACCGCTTCAGCAGCAGCGGCAGATGTGTGATTGCTCGCTGTGGTTACGGTAAGCGATGCAGTCGCAGGTGCTGCGGGTCTGGGTTGCCGTGCAGACGCCATGCATTTGGAAGGCTGCATCAAAGTGCTGCATAATCCTGCCTGATAATCGCGTAGGCAGCTTGTGGTTATTGTGGTTGCTGCAAATTGCTTGTGCACTACAGCTGTACTACATGGCAAATTTTGACTGAATCGTGATGTTTCAGCATGACAAATTGTTGAGACAAACTGGCCTCTCGTGGAGCTGAAAGTATTTGTCTTCTTCATGTCAGAAATTAGCATCATCTGTGAAGTTAGGGGGTCCTTGCAACTCTTTACACTTGTTGTGACCGAGGTCACACTTTGCTCATTGTGAGGAGATGACCGAGCAGAGGTGTGAGCTTCAATTCCTGTCGGTTTATCCACAACTTGCGGTGAGAATTTTAAATCAGGTTCAGCAGCATTCGGTAACTTGAGCTGGTATTTAGGCAGGAAGCTGTTCTTGGCAACAGAGGGGATGGAAGCGGTTGCTGAGGTGCTAACAGAGCTTGCATTTGCATTGATTGTGCCCGGGCTGAAGAGAGGCCCTTTGAGCTGCGTATGTTGTGGATTGTTGTGAAGATTGATGTAAGTGAGATTTGCATCTTGCTGAGTGGCAGAGGGAGCGGGATGAGTAATCTTTGTGTTTGGGTCGGTCTCCATCTGTTGAGGGCAAATTATTTTGTCATCAGTTCTCAGCTTTTTCCTGTCTGAAGGAATATGGGCTCCACACAGCTGTGATGTGGAAACAGTATGTTTTTCTTCATTCATCAATCTCCCAACTTCTGATCTGTTCACAGAGTCTGTTTTGGGACCAACCAGGGATCCGAATGAAGGTAATGGCAGTACTGACAAAGACAGATTCCTCCGGAGTGGCGCTTTGAGAGGGATGCATGATGAATTAAGCAGGCTGGCCTGTGCATTAAAATCCATAGCAGAAACAAGGGGCAGATTGGCAGGAGGGCCAGCTGTCACACTGCTGCTTGTGAGGTTTATTGCTGACCCTGTTGTCACTGCCAGTGGTGCCCTTTTCTGCAGACCCTGAAGAACCTCGTGCTCCGAGTTTGCTGAACATTTCCTGCCTTTGATAACACTGATATCACTGCTTTTCTCAGCATTGTATAGCTTTTTAAAAGTTCCACCTCCGTACATGTACCACTTGTTGTAGGCGAACTTCTGTGCTTTCTTCCTCCGGAACTTTCTGTTGCTTGGTTCTCCACAAATGTCACCACCATCCCCGTCACAACTGAGGCTGCTGGTGCACGCCTCCTCCACAGATGAATTCCTGGTGAGACCGTCTGTTGCGTGGTTGCAGTCTACGGCTGTCTGCCGGACAAGTGGGCGGTGAGTGGATGATTGCTGGTTCACAGGCTTGATCGTGAAACCTGTTGGGTTGATCTGGCCAGAGCTTCCCCTTCGGACTAGTGTTACATAATCTCTCTGACTGGAGGAGGTGGGGCTGCTCCTCTCGGGCTGCAGGAGGGTGACGCTGAAAGGGAGGGAATTGCTGCGGGTCAAGGGGGCATGCTCCATGGTGGAGGAGCACTGAGTGGGCACTGAACTGTATAAGCCTGGCTTCTTGTTCCTTTGTGAAAAGAAATTCTGACTCTGACCTATTCTCATGTCAAAGTGAAACGAATCCTTGTACGTGTACGGCATGGGAAGGTCAATGCTTCCCTGCTTCGATAGAACTGTCTTCCGTGGCCTTACATTCTCCAGCTTCTTGTCCTCCACAACAGCTGTATTATCTGATATCAGCTTAGATATGCGCTCCTCCAGGGTCTTCTGCTCCTGCTCTCTGGCGGAGTCTTTGGGCTCGAGTCTGCCGTGATCTGATTCTGTAGGTGTGCGTCTGCTGGTGGGTTCTTCCAGATGCTCCTTGGTGGATTCAGCGAGAGAATCCATGCTGTGATCGAGTAAAACACTGCCAGGACTTGGATAGTGGTCACTAGTCTCACTGAAGCCAGAGTCTGTGCTCTCATGATTCTGTGATTTCCCTCGAGACACTGAGCTTTCCCACTGTTTGGAAAACAGCGTGGCTTCTTGTCTCTGAAGGGGAAGATGTCTACTGCTACTACTACTTTCCTTTATTACCGTTTCACTTTTATTTGGTTCTGAGTTTGGACCCGCAGGGGTAGGAGGCTCACAGTCTTCATTCACAGAACTTTGTGTCTTTACAGAGCAAACCTTTGAAGTGGGGGCTGGACTGGTGCTTTCAGCAGCGGCTAGGGAGGAGTCCTTCTCCATCATGCCTGACTCTTCGCTGCACTCCTCCAGAGACAAACTGGAAGTGCAAGTCTCTCTTGAGCCTGACATGCTGTCTAGGCTGCTCTGCTCTGATTCTGACGAAAGACGGGCATGCGCCTGAGTACGTCTGTGTTTGTAGAGGTTGCTCTGAGTCTTAAATGAAACTCCACAAGTGGTGCAGGGGTAAGGCCGCTCCCCGGTGTGGCAACGCAGATGCTTCTCCAGCACACTGGGCTTCATGCAGTCCCGTCCGCAGTGAGGGCACACATGCTTTCCTGCAGACTTCGGTCTGGCTGCAGGAGGAGCAGCTGCCAGGCTCGATCCTGGCTGAGACTGCAACCCACCAGCAATATGGAGTGTGAGGAAGGAAAGTGCCTCCTTGGAGTAGAGTGGCGGCATGGCCAGATGGAGTGTGGCTGGTTCCGGGGCAGCCGCTGGCAGAGCAGGCACTGTGTGGATGTAAACAGCCGTCAGAGGAGCCTGGACGTCCATCCTTTTCTCTGCCTGCGCTGCGACGGAGCTGATCTGCACTGGAGCACTCGCCAATCCTGGCTTGCCAGTCTCCATGGTAACACTGCTGCTGTCGTGATGTACCAGTGGCAGGTCTCTAATTACCTGTAAGATAAGAACAGTTTGCATTAGACCTCTGCTTTGCATTAGATTAAAAGGGAACAGCCTGTCTACTGAAGTGGGAATTTTCACACATCTCTCTTAAAGAAGGAAATGTGACTATTCCTGAGATCTATTTTGTTCTTTAACTGGTGAGAAGTCATAAAAAAATGAGCAGAGCACTGATGATAGATATGCAGTATCCTCCAGGACAGATGGCTAATAAAGCAACTAATCCAGTCTGTATTCTGCCTGATGATAAAAATCCAGGGAGATGTGTTTTGCAAATCTAAAAAACACATCTACATCAGAGTAATATCATTGTGGTAATGAGCAATAATATCCACAGAGGAAAGCAAAGGCATCTCCATCTCTGCTTTTTTATTTCAGTGGCAGGTTAAGATGTGCTCTGGGTGTGGAAATATGAGACAAACCATGGAGAGAAACGTGCACACGTGTGTGTGCGTGCGTGTGTGTGTGTGTGTTGTGGTTGGGCTGTCTTTTGGGCTTTTTTTTCCCAAATCAAATATGTCTGCTGGGATTAGCCGTTACCTCTGTCACCATTCTGGACCGACTGTGAGGCATCCTCCTGTGCCGGGCGCAGCACGAGACGGCTTTCTGCCCTAACAGATTGTCACAATTGTTCAGTAATCAAATCAAAGAGTATCTGCACATTAGACTGAAAAAGTTTCATTTCCTGTTAGTGTAATGGTGATTTTGCATAATTCACCCACAGAAGTGGAGCTGGCACTCGGCACGCTCTTTTGTTGGTAGTACAGCATGAGCACGCCCACGTCAGACACTTTCTGCTGCTGTGAACTGAGCAAAGTTGGTCTGTGTTCACATTCGGCTGAGTGAACGAAGAGCACCTTGTGAGTGTGTTTTACTTTTACAGCATTATTTATGCAGCTCTACCCTCATGCGTTAACGTGCTTTCACTTCCTTGCAGTTATGTTGCACATGATGCAACTTCATGTACTGTAGCAATAGAAGTGAAGAGAGATTTTATTCTATAAGCACATGTAGTCAGTTTAAGCGCTTAACATCGCCAGGTTAACAGCAACCTCGCAAGGTTGGGGGGTAAAGGTCAGGGTCTAGTCAACATCCACCTCTTCTTATAGAATTTTCCCATATTTGGAACACTAGGTAGCAGAGCTTGCAAGAGGAAAACTTTAATGTCTGAAAGGTAACAACTTCTAGATTTTAAATATTTCTGTATTTATCACGCGAAAAAAATAATCCAACCCTAACCTTAGACAGGTAGCCACCGACCTGATGGCTGTTAAGAGGTTAAAGGTAGTATAAAATAGCAGCCTGCGCTTGCAGTAAGAACAGACTTCCTAAAAAATGACTCAGCATGGAAGTATACGAAAGGCTTTTTAAATGTTTCTGTGAAAAGTGGAAATGTCATTTGCGAGTTGTGACTTCATGAAATAAAAGTTTGAAAAGAGGAAATCTCTGACAGCGCTGTCAGCCATCACAAGTGTTTAGGTAAGAATAACACAGCAAAAAAACAGAACCTGGTATGCTTAACTAGGCCAAAACTCCGACGCAACAGTTGAGACAACAAACTGCAGAAGACAATAAAGCAGAAGTCACTTACCGTGTCGCTTCACACTCCAATCAGCGATAATTATCCAGCCTAAACAGCATTTGATAGTGAACTGGCCCATCCTCTGTGTACCTGCTCATTTCATGCTGCTCTGTCATCTAGCCCTTCTCCAATCTGATCTTCTCTCACAGCTCTTTGACATGAACTGTTTCTTGTCACGAGGAAGCGGAAGAAATGCAAATGAGAGAGAAGATGCACTCTGAAAGTGGTGAGGCAGAGAGGAGGGGAGTGAGGGAAGGAGAAGGGCTGGCTGGGTGGGTGTGTGACTGTTAAACAAAGACTTCCGGAGGACAAGTTGAAAACATAGATTGTACAGAGAGATCAGCGGGAGTGAATGAGCGGTGAGGCCCTGAGCACAGATGGAAGGATATGAGGCTGATACAGTTTGTTGGACAGAGAAAAGTGAAAGCAACTGGCTAGACAGGAAGTGCAGTGACAAAGGCAAGCTTACCTTCAGCAGTTGAATGACTGACTTTACCATCAACAGTTTGAGGCAGTACCTGACTTCTGGCTCACTTATATGCTCGCTTCCCCACCTACTTCCTCCCACACACTGTGTTTCATACACCCACATACACAAGGGCGCAGCAAAGCTAATGTTGATGTGGCTGCTTGGCTGCACGTGTGCTGCTCTCACTCTCTCAAGCATAGAACAAATGGATGAGTTGTGAGAGGCTGGAGTGAATTTCCCACCTCCGACAACAGCCCCCGTGAAACAGCATGCATCATTGTGCAGGAGTACATCAGTTCACGCTGCACATGCTTATACAGCATCGCTCATTTATCTCATTTGGACTCATACTGCTTTGCTGCCTGTATTGGTACCGGTGTGGTGAGAAACATTGCGGATTAGGAAACAGAATGTTGACTGGATTGATCTGTTTCAGAGAGAAAATAGTGAGGACATGTGAGTTATTTTTGGCAGTAGCTCTCCTTTGCTTGTACCAGAACAAACTGGTAAACAAAGGATATGGTGAGTTTTTCTCAAATAAGCAAGTGAAAACGCTTTCATTTGCCATAAAAACACAAGTGCTGATGAAATTTGGCACCAGACTTATAGATTCATACAAAACAAGTAACAGATTAGATCATATCTGTTTTCCTATGGCTGCACACCCACCTTCAGTCCACAGAGCCACATAAGGTATGGAAGACTAAAAATGCCAAAAGTATGAATGAATGCATACATGAATAAATAAATGGTAATGGATTACATTTAATGATTTAATTTAATGATTTTAGATGTAGATTTACTTATTTTTTTGGGATATGCCAGTTTTTATAGACTTATTTATTTAATCAATTATTTAATTATTTCTGTTAATATCAGTGTTGATAACAAAATAAACAGGTGGCTTCATACTGTATAGTCTGCTTCAGGATAAATAAGAAAATGTTGTTAACAAATCCAGAAGATGGTGGTGATTGTGCTGTATTACATTTTAAAGAGCAGTCCAACAAGGTGTAAACATAACACTGGCATGTTTATGTCAGCATTCCCAAAATTCCCAAACAAAGCTGATATGGTAAAGCCATAAGCAGTGCAAACACAGACAGCTGGGTCCAGTGTTAATTTTGAAAGCAAATTTTGATTTAGTCTTAGTCTTAGTCTTTTTGACGAAAATGTAATTTAGTCTTAGTCTAGTTTTAGTCGACAAATCAATATCGTCAATATCAACAATATCGTCGCCCCACATAGTTACACATCATTTTTGGCTCTTACAGCTCC
>VOQJ01037408.1:0-14245 GCA_015052665.1 Apistogramma diplotaenia | reverse complement strand
GTGGAGACAGCAGGGAACACAGGTGACTCAAATGAAACTAATACACAGGAAGCAAAGCTAAACACAAAGCACAAGGAGCACGAGACTATCAAAATAATACAGGAAGTGACAAACCATGAAACACACGCAGACTTTACACAAGAGACTAAACACAGAAGCACAAGAACACAACACGCAGAGGAATCTAGAACAAAAGAAACTCAGTAACCCTAAAAATGACAAACTGGAATACAAACCTAGAACGAGTTGAGCTCAAAGCTCTAAGAAAAGGAAATACAATTAACCAATCACAAAGCAACCTAAAAACTCTGGGCTGCCGGCCCAGGACCATGACACCCACAACTTCTACGATGCACACAGTAGCAGCAGGAAGCTCTGCTCTGTTTCTTATGGCCAACAAATAATATTCACTCAAGTATGTGAGCTATACAATATATGTTTATCCATTACATTTAATTTGATATTACTTTAAGTACTAATTAAGCTGTGACCTAGCTAACTTGTTTGACATAAATAAAAAGAACAAAATATAGAGGAGAATCATGCAACAGAAGTCAACAGCAGTGACATACTGAATATTTGAGCCTGAGCACGTCTTGAAAGGACTGAAGTACTATGTTTTTGTTAATGTCGCTTCCAAAAATGTGTGAGTAGCTCAGGCGGAGTCAAGAGAGACAATTGTGCCTTTTGCACAAGAACTGATGATGCTGACCTTCTACAAAAACCAGCAAAGTAAAGCAGGAAAAAGTAAAAGTCAGTTATGAGAAAGACCAAGAGAAACAGGAATAAATTGACGCTGCACAGTCAACACACATAAGCTATTTTTATGAGAGTAATCAGGCTAACAAAGCACATTTTAACAAGAACAAGAATTAATATGATCTAGGAAATGGGCTCTGGCTGGCACAGCTACACATACTCGAAACTCCTGCAGCCAGCCCTACCTGTGCAGTGTCAGCGAGAAAGCTTGTTTTCCTCTGTCTGAGCTTATCAAGCCCTAACAGCACAGGTGTGACAGCTGGCATGCCAGGGAGAAGCTGGCTCAGACCCATCACATTGACGACCAGTCTTTAAACATACCTGCCCGTTTTCATACCCCTCAAACTAAAAACGAAGTCTAACACATGGGTGTAAGAAGGATTATTTACTTCTTCTTTTTTACCTTGTAAGTGGAGCCAGTTTTGATGAAGTTTTTCTCAAGTATGTTGTCAAGTGCAGGGTCCAACTCCTCCCCCACATCCTCAATTAAAAGGGGTCGCCCAAGAGACAAACTGTCCTCCAGGTGGTTCTTGAAGTACTTGTGGTTCAGTGAGGTGATCTGAGATCGGAAAAGTACATTTTAAAAACGATGTTTGTGTGATTTCAGTGTGCAGTGTAGCTGACACCTTGGATGAGCCCTACACCTTAGAGCCTGATATTACCCTGAGAATATGAACTAATTGGCCAAACTCTCACACATGTTCTGAAAAACACACAAAAATATGTTGATTTTATAATGTAATAACCTTGCAGTGTGAGCTCAGCGGCAATAATATTTGTCTCCAACAGGAGGAGAAGACACATGTTTGCTTTCCACACAATTCCTCCAAAGCTACAAAGGTCAGCCTCCGCCTGGTGATTCTGACTATTCAAGCTAACAAAGAATTGCTTTTTAAGTGGGCCATTTTTAGAAAAAATAAATAAATAAATTAGGTTTTTCTGATGATGTCACTTGAAGAAAGGGTTGAAACCTACTGCCTGGGGAAATGTGTCTTCAGGATGCTCATAATGGGATTTCAGAATGCGCTCACTCAGCTCAGCAATTGCCCCTAACAGGGTCAATGACCTTGGCTTATCTTATTATGCCTGCAGAACTGTCTGTAGTTGTTTTGTTTTTTTTTGGACAGGAGGAAAGACTGAGGGAAAAAACAATTCAGGACTATTGTTACTATCATGTAAATATGTTAGTGACCACTAAGAATCAAAATGGAGACAGGAGATGTGGAAGACTAAAGAAACTGCATAATGCAAAAGGATGCAATAACGCAAAGCAATGACAATGGAATATGGATAAGAATGGTAAAGTTTTAACATGCTGTAAAATTATGACATGCATTGATGCATAGGTCTCATCCATTAAAGCAAAGTTGCAGAAGACAGTGTTGCAAACCTGCAGCTCATTATTGGCCTCTTTGTTCTTGATCCAGATTTTTCCCTGCGTCTGTGGGTCGATTAGGAGGGGGAAGCGGGCAGCTTTGGTTACAATAATGCCATTGTGAATGGAAAGGTCATCATTCGGGAGACCCTGCAAGACAGAACAGGAATAAATGACAAGGATCAGTCCTAACACTTAATGACATATAATATTCCAGCAAACATTGTTTTTACTAACTACTATAACTTTCTAATCTGCTTTTTTCCCCCCTTTTTTTGCAGAGAAGAAGAAACCCACAGTGATTGATGTAGCAACACTGAGCAATATCAACATCAGGAAGAAGGAATACCAAGGGCTGAGAGAAGAGCTAGAGAGGAAGTGTACGGTGAAAGCAACAGTGGTTCCTGTGGTAAGTGGAACACTCAGGGCGGTGACCCCCAAACTGGGACAGTGATTTAAGCAGATGACATCAATGACATTTGAGAGAAGAGTTGGGCATTTGGTGAAGTGAATGACACTGATTATCTATTATCTCTTCGTCATGGTTGTTAGTGGGTGGAATATATCAGGAAGCAAGTAAACATTTTGTCCTCAAAGTTGATGTGTTCGAATCAGGAAAAAACAGGCAGGATTTGAGCGAGTTTGACGGGGGGCCACACTGTGATAGCTAGACGACTGAGTCAGAGCATCTCCAAAACTGCAGCTCTTGCAGGATGTTCCCAGTTTGCAGTGGTCAGTATCAATCAAGAGTGGCCCAAGGAAGAAACGGTGGTGAACTAGCGACAGTGCATTGATTTTTTGTTGTGTATGGGGCTGCATAGCTGGAGACCAGTCACAGTGCCCATGCTGACACCTGTCCACTGTCAATCACATTTACTTTTACATCACATGGATGACCAGGTGCATGTGCATCACTTCCTTGGGAGACACCTACTGTAGCACTGGGATGCACTATGTGAAGAAGCCAAGCCGACAGAGGGAGTGTGATGCTTTGGGCAATATTCTGCAGGAAAACCTTGGGTTCCTGCTATTCATGTAAATGTTACTTTGACACGTCCCACCTACCTAAACATTGTTGCAGACCATGTACACCCTTTCATGGAAACAGTATTTCATGATGCCTGTGGCCTCTTTCTGAAGGATAATGCACCCCGCCACAAAGCAAAACAAGTCCAGGAATGGATTGAGGAGCACAAGCTTGAGGTGTTGACTTGGCCTCCAAATCTGTGGGATGTGCTGAACAAAAAGGTTTGGTCCACGGAGGCTCCACCTGACAACCTACTGGGCTTAAAAGATTTATCGCTAACATCTTGGTGCGAGATACCACAGCACACCTTTTGGGGCCCACTGGAGTCCAAAAAAATATTAGGCAGGTGGTCTTAATGTTATGCTTGATCAGTGTATATGTTCTTAGAGGACTTGAATGATTAATGGTACAAGAGAAAGTTTAAAGTAAGGCAAATACTCAAATTAGCTCATTGTCCTTCAACTGTGCCGTAAAGCTGTGTCCCAAAGCATGACTACTTTTCCTTGGATCCACATTTAAAACACTGATTAAAAACATGAACTGATCGACAACTGTTCTATACGTGAAAACAGAGGTGTACCAGAGTAATCATATACTTTATATGCCGGATCAATATGTATTAAAAACATAAAATAAATCCCTCACCTGAAGGTTCCATTCACTAACAGTGGGCGCATCAATGAGCAACTCGGTCAGATTGAGGTTGTTCCCAAATGGGATGCAACGTTGCTTCAACTCTCGCTGCCAGTCACTCAGTAGAAGGTTACGAAACTCCTGATTGAAAGGGCCTGAGTAAGAGAGAAATGCCGTGGCCAGAAGAACGTCACCTGGAACAGGAAGACGCGCTGTTACGTACTGTACATACGCTTAAAATAGACGTCAGCGTGATCACATGTGGCAGGTTTGTTTATGCACTGAAATGAGAAATTAGCGGGGAAATCGACATCACGACCACCCTGCTGATAAATGAAGCGCATTAGCATACAATAATGGCACGACACATTAAGGTTATTACTCCAAGTGTGGCTTAATCATCAGATAGAGATGTTTCACTTCACTCTACATTATTCATCCACAGAACATTTCACACATCACATGAACAACTTTATGTTATTAATGATAGATATTGTTATTGTGGTGCAGCGACTAATTCCATGGGGGTTTGTTTTGGAAACAGTTAAGATTGAAACTTGCTGTGAAACCCACCCACGAGGCGTTTGGTTTGGGCAGCAAACTCTTTACTCTGTTCTGTCCATCTCTCCTTCTCGCCAGCGAGACCGCTGATAAGACTGGACGCTGTCTGCATCTTGTGTCTGCAGCGCTCAGCATCCTCCAGCAGCGTCTGATGAGAAAGGCGCCCACAAGCAGGTCAGTAGGTTGACATGTCTACTTAGCCTCGAGTGTCTGTCCGAGTGTGTCCTCATCTACCCAAGTCTTATTTAACCATGTGTACATTCATATTAATCGCTTTAATTTTATACCTGGAAATAAAAGCTGAGATGCTGATCTTTTGTGTCACGTTTATCTTTCAATGTCAAGCCAAAATGTTTTTAGTTTACAGCAAAAATAAAGGGATTGGCCTCACTCCAGAGGGGAGTGTAGCAGAAAGTAGAAGTTGAAATGAAACCTGAGCTTATTCACATACACACATGTGGAATGTTCACACTTGGAGAAAACCAGCAAGCCTGCTTTATGTAGCCAAAAGGTTCAGTAATAAAACACACTGTGTCATAGCGGTCATAACATATTTGTGTCACCTTTATCATTTGTTCATTTTGCACAAACTAAAATAGCTGAATGAACATCCTCCAAGTGTGGCGATTCCTTTAATAGTTATATATTTGGACTGCATGAAGCTTTCTTTCTATTGAACATTGTGGTTTGGGCCTTCATTTGGGTCCACTCCTGTACATAATCAACACTGAATGCCTTTGCAATGAGCCTTTCAATCTTGCTTTTGGCCCTGGAAGATGAACAGTCTCTGCATCTTAATCATAAGATTATAACTTGTTCCTGTCCCGGCCTCTTAATCAGGGAGTCTTGATTCACCTACTGTTCCATTAACATGTTACTTTTCATAGAACAAAGGGTACTGGATATGGAAAAATACACAGCGGATGTTCTCACAGACCTCCGCATAGGATTAACTGTACTGATGTTACATGGTCACATTTTTTTATCACAGATCTTATGGTTATGCATTCATAAAGATTGCCCACATGTTTCTATTTTTATTTGATAATATTGACAGTACTGACATTTGCCAAAGGAAAAACTAAAGTTTATAATAACACTGTTAATTGCACAAAAACATATTCTACCTTGCTTTCCTGAAGCACAACATGAGCAAAAATGTAACATGTAACAAATAATAAAAGCAGCTTTTTAATTATTTATTATTTGTTGTGTTTTCAAATTAAAAAAAAACAGCATTAAGTTCCAGGGGTAGAAGCAGCAATCTACTGGTTTTGTGTATTGAACTGAATTATAGTAGTGTTTGATGACATTATTAAAGCTGCTGACCTGTTTCTCCATCATGGCCTTCTCATACTCCCCCTGCACCACATCAAGCTCTGCCTGTTTGGCGTCAAGCTCAGCCTGAGCTTTCTGAAGGTCTGCATTAGCTATGGTCAGACGATTCTGCTGCACTGCCAAGTTAGCCTACAAAAGAAAGAAAAAATGGATGGATGAAAGAGAGCGAGAGCTGCCTTTTTTTGCATATTAAAAGCTACAGGCTTCATGGTACTTTATCTGGTGAGAGGGAAAATAAAGGGAGAAAGTAAAAGACCAAAAAGAAAAAACATATGAAGTGCAGATAAAAGAGGGGTTTTTTTTGGACAAAGAATTTGGACATTTACAGAGGAGAAGTCATTAAATAATTAAATGGTTATATTTTGGAAGAATGGGCAACAGGGTGGTGCTGTGCTTAGCACTGTTGCCTCACAGCATATAAAATGCACACAGAATGGGTTCGAATCCACCATCTGCCCGGGGCCTTTCTGTGTGGAGGTTACATGTTCTTCCCGTTTCTGCGTGGGTTTTCTCCGGTTTCCTCCCACAGTCCAAAGACATGCAGTTAGTGGGGTTGGGTTAACTGGTGTGAATGTTTGTGTTAGCGCTACATCAGATTGGCAGCCTGTCCAGGGTGTCCAGGGCTAAGTAGGATAAACAGAAGAAGATAGATGGATGGAGATAAACGCTGAAACACAGAGAAGTCAACAGTAACAGAAAGGTTAATGACAGAAAGAGCCTGAAGATGACAGAGGCAAGCGAGCTCCAGAGATTTAGAGAAAACTTGTGAGTGTGCTTGGGTGGCGTGGGGAAGAAAATGTGTGGTTATTTAATATTAATTGACATCTGAGAGGAGCATTCCTGCTCGTCTGTCTGCTTGTCTGTCCATTCAACTGTATCCCTGTATCCAGCTTAAAGGGAAGCCACCACTGGGCTGGAAAAAAGAAAATCTGCTTGGTAGGCTGTGCTCCACAAAAGGTCAAGATAAAATAACAGAGGCAAGGGTTCTCAAGGAGGTTGAACAAAATATATGAAAAACTGAATGTGTGTGTGTGTGTGTGTGTGTGCATGTGTGTGTGTGTGTGTGGAAATGGATAAAGGAAACAAAGCGGAAAGAGGGAGAGAAATTGGTGGCTTGAGCAAAAAGATTAGGTTAGTTAGAAGTTAAGAAAAGATGTGATGAGAAAAGAGACCAAGTAACAAGGGTGACCCAAACAGATGTACTGTAAGAAAAAAAGTCATAATAAGGCAACATTTCTGCACTCTGGAAGTTTTAAATCATTATCAGACATTCACAGTGTGCACGCCAACCTGTAGCGGGTGATTTTACCTTCTTCAAAAGAATTTTACCTTTGCCCTGGGTCACTTCACTCCTTCATCTGCTGTGTTTAGCCCTGTCTGTTTGGTATGCTAATTAGCATGTGAAACACCCTGTTCCTGGTTGGTGCCTGCACTTGTCTCTCAACCTACTTCCTGTCCTACTCAGCCTTCTGTCACAAATGACTGGACAGGTGCCCCGGTGCAGTGGTTCAACCAGAATCCAGCACTAATAAGTCTGCAGTTTGTCACACAATGTGTCTGCTAGCTAAAAGAACAGCTGCTGCATTTCCAGGGAGAGCACAGAAGAGCAGTCCACTCAGAGATGAAGAAAGATGTAAAAAAAAAAAGACAAAGAGCTTTATACAAAGAGATACTTTTACTGTCTCTGAGTGCTTTTTAGAGCCTGTAGCTACTGTTTTACTTTTACTTGAGAAAAGAAGTTGAACCAGAGCTTCAACTTTTACCAGAGTAGTTTTTAATACAAGTACTTGTACTTCTACTTAAGTACAGAATGTCAGTAACTTTTGCCACCATCGGGGCTGTGTGAACAACTTGCCATGCTGTGTTTCCTGATTGCATAGTTTGAAGTATATGTTCAAGTTAGTGTAAACCAATCTGTGTGTGTGTCATTTTTTATGTAGCCCTTTGTTTCATGTGCAGCACTTTTAAATGGGCTTTATAAATAACTTTGGATTTGGACTCTGTGCAGTGCTTGCTTGTGATTCCGTAACCTCATCTGTTGTCACAGCTTGGCACGCTCAACAAAATAGACACACTTGGTTTGGTGGTGACTAGTTGAGTAGCACAGATTTTTTTTTCTTTTATATATTTTTTATTTTTCATTTTCTACCATCTACCAGCTGGTATAGACGGGTACTGGAGAGATGTATTATAGATGATGCGGGTGGAAAAAAATTTCTGAAGAAGATTCATGTGGATTGAGCCGCAGATAAATCATGTGCGTGTCAGCTGGTATTTAAGTAAAGAGGAAGGAGAAATATTCTCCAATGGATGAATAACTGAGTTAATGGAAAAAAATGTACTCAACCAATCAAAGCTTTAGTCACTTTCTTGCTCTGAAAATGTCCAGCTAATATTTCTGTCTAAGTTAGGAGCTCTCTGAGAGGATTTTCAGAATGTTTTTGATGTTACTTCCCTTTCTCCTAATGACCATCATCATAACAGCCATGGATCAAAGTTATGTTTGATATAAAGGTCAGTCAAAGATGCGATACACGTAACTATTTGTCTTTTAAATGTATTACTTTACTTTAGTAGCTAGGCTGATTTATTTGATTTGATTTGTATTTAATTTAACAAAAAGATCTTAAAGGTTTTTTGATGCTTGCTCAAACACAGTAAATCCTGCCCTGCCCACAGACACTGTGGTAGATAATTCAGTTTATTCAACCACTTTTCACAAACAACATCTACAGTACCATGCTGTTTGTTACCTTCAAGGGCAAGACCTCCTTGTTGATGGAGAAGAAGGAGGCCATGGCTTTGGTCCAGGAGGCTAGGCCAGCCACATTGCCACACACCCTCTTGGCTGTTTCGATGTTGTAGTCGGGCATTTCAAAATACGGCTGCAGGAGCTCCACAGTTTCTCTATTAATGCTGTCTTTGGGGAATTGCTTTGAGAGAGAAGGGGGGAAAAAAAGAATGAGTATGTGGTGGTTTTACCTGGAAGAGCTGAGATTTATTTCAGCCTGTACATTTAGACGCTGAACATGCAAGTCTTTGATTACTTTTTGAACTGAATGAAGTAAAGAACTGAAACAAAAAAAAAAACATTACAAGGAGACAAAGACAGAAATTAACAGGAAGAAAAAGCACATTAAACTAGGGCATCAGTGAGGTGTGTTTAAAATAGATGCTGTTTACAAATAAATATTTAACACAAGAACCCTCTTTGTGGGAGAGCAGGGAATAAGCCCTTTCATCTGCTCCTTAGAGCCAAGTCGAGTCCTTTCTAGTATGCACAATGTCAGCTTTTATTCATGTTCAACATGGTTAACAACTACAGAAGACACAAAGGAGTGTGTTTACGGTATATGTCAGCGCTTTGCTGTATGAATCTGATATCAGCGATTGCACCTGCAGACTGCCGAGGAAGTTTCCAGCTGTCATGAGCTTTAGTGACTCCTGCCATGACGGAGTGTTGCAGTTCTTCTCTGGGTCAATTTTCACAGCGTTGACCTTCCTCTGGAAGAGCAGCAGCACGCAGTCCATGATCCGCATGATGAGGTGAGGGGGGCGGCCAAGTGTTCGCACGGTGGCAATATCTGACGGCTTAATAGTCTGCGTGGGCAAAGGGAAGCAACGGAGAGCGGGAGAATTTAGAGTTTGCTGTATGGGACGGCACTGATGGGAAAACTGGAAACATGTGAGAGGTACTGTAAGTACAGAAAGGATTTTATGCCAACAAAGTGGATAAATGCAGTGCATGTTGTGAGGTGATTAGAGTGTGTTACTATGAGAGCAATGAATAAAGTCATTTGTTTTTCATTACCTCATTCAAAGAAGGGACACATACATTCATGGGGAATATACATAATTCTCCAGTTTTAGAGGAAGTGTGCAGAGAAAATATAACCAGGGGCGCTGCTAAGAAGAGACAGAGGGACAAAACATATAAAGACTTAGTATAAACTGCAGCAGAATGAGAGGAGCCCAGGAGAGGGTGACACAGAATTACCTCCAGGGACTGATTAAAACAAGAGACAGCAGACCAGTAAATGTCCCCGTGAGAGCTGCTTGGCTGCTTTACTCTCCTGCTCGTCTTATCATCGCCTCTTTTCTGCACTTTTCTCATTTCTGTTCTCTCCTCCTTGCTTCATTTCCACTCGGTCCACTAGTGTCGAGTGTCGGTCAGCAGACCACCTGGGTTATCACGTACTTCTGCTTTCACTAGCCAATATCCTCTACTCTCCTCGGCGTCTTATGAAAATGTCTCACTGAGGCCAATGATAAATCACCAACCCAATTTAACAAGCACTCCGAAAAACAAAAACATAAACACCAGTCGTAAAGTCGCAACGATGATTTTAATGTGACGGTGGGATATGAAAAAGCCTGAAGAAAGAAAACATAAATTCCTTTCGCTCATCACCTGCTGCTGAAACTGAAGAAAGATCTCGAATAAATGACAAAGTATCTTTGATTGGAATCGTGCAACATTGCAGAACATCGATAACTTTTAAGATCCTCTACAGCACTTGACATAAACAAGATCTAAATAAGTGGTTATGATTCAGAGCTCCGTTCAGGGTTGTATGTTTTGCAATCTGAGGTTCCTATATGCAACCGCAAGTTAAAATTTTTAATCAGGGACACGCCACAGGAGATCTGCATGCAACCATCTACCCAGGAGGACAGCTTTAATTACAATGCAGCTAGAGGCACCAGACGACCACACTAAGTTTAGACACACCGGGACAGTAAGGCTGTAGGCAGAAACATTCATACAGCTTCACACATTAAGTCACAGAGGGGCACCCTGCAGCAACACAACATTAAAGAGCAGGAGAAAGAAAGATTGGATAAGCGTAAGCCGCACGCTGAAACACAAAAATCTGCCCTCATGCAGGAAGTGTATTTTTATTGTGCTTCTTAAAGATTTTTTTTTGATTGGGGGGGTGGTTATAAAAAAACTGAAATAAATACCACAATTTGCAGCTGAACCCTTAAACTTTGAGCACCTTAAGTGGATTATCTCATCCATACAGTTCTTACATTACACTGATCAGCCACAAAATTACAACCCCTGATCGATAAATTAAGTAGCATCTTTCTACAATGGCACTGGAGTGGAAAGAAGGAAAATAGGCAGAGATCTGAATGCCTATGACATGAGCCAAACTGTGATGACTACAAGAATGGGCGTTTAGGTGTTTCCAGGGAGGTTTTAGCTGGAGCGTAAGGAAAGTCAGCAGCTTTCTTCTTTTGGCTGCTCTCTTCAGGTTTCATGGGGTCATGTTCTAGTTCTATATTGGTTTTCTATTGATGATGTTGCTATTTGCTTTTTATTCATTACTTCCTGTCTTCCTGTCTTACTTTGGATGTTCTCTTGTCTCTTGCAGTTTGTACCTAGTTTACCTTCGTTGTCTCATTATCCCCGATTTGTTCCTGCTGTGTTTTCCACCAGTTTTTCCTCTACCAGTCTTGTCCCCTGAGTTCAGCATTTGGGTCCTCATCCTGCCTGCCACACTGAAAATCTGACATCTCACACCACCTCCAGCATCCTCCTCTGTCACACCACCCCTCTGCCCGTCCTCCTTTCCTGCATCCATGATGCCAGATAACTGAGGTTTCATTTACTTGAGAATAATAGACAACATTTCTTAACAAATGTCAATGCCTTTGCTTCTCTGGCAAAAGCATACTTATGTGTACACTCACCCCAGAAAGTTGTGAGACAGGAAAACCTCTGCTTATCCAGTGAAATAATGTAATATTTACACAACTTGATAGTTGCAATTTTTTTTAGCATTCATGATGTCCACAGGATGGATGACTTTGGTTATCCCCTGACTTCTCCACTGACACTAACATCAGGGTGACATTTGGCTCATGAAAGCCAGTTCAAATTTTGATGTCATGTTCTCGTGATTAATTGCAATCACTTTGCCAGTAGGTCAGTAAATTTTTTTAATCATCGGGTCATTTTAATTTGTCTAATCAACTACCTGCAAAATGACTGACACTTCCCCTGCCCCCACTTTGTGTTTGGTACTCAATAAAAATACTCACGGACTAATATTTAAACTACAATGTATCATGCAGCACAGCATGAATCTCCAGCATAGCTGTAGGCTCTTTGCCTGATTAAAATACATAAATAAATAATAATCTGTCTGAACTCAAGTATGTCCACCTGAGAAAATAAAGGCTGAAAGGAAGCCTAATGTATTATTGTAGGGTCTTTACCCTACAGTATTATGTGCCGTAAGACAACTGTTTGTTGTGATAATCAATATTGCTGTTTCAAAATCCCATACCTGCAGCGCAGCCTCGGCCTCTTGAAGAGCTGGACGAGCAGCTTCGAGTTTCTCCTCAGCAATGGCCTTGTCTGCTGAAATGCTGTCTACAATGGCCTGGGCCTTGTCCTTCACTTTTTGCACCTCCACCTTCACTCGCTCTGCCGCCTGGGCTTTTACCGTCACCTCCTTCAACACCTGAAGGTATGCACGAGAAAACAAATTACGGATTATAAGCAGCAGAGACGCGATTTGAAGTCTGCAGATTTTCCCAGCTGAAACAACATCACTCAAGAAGATAATGAGTGCGGTAAAGTAGTGAACAGAATGCTCAGCCCAATGGGAGATAACAGATCTGAACAGGCTCGTGTGTACTGTACTGTACTGAGGGCAAAGAGAAGTCTCTGTGTAACAGGAGTGAGTTTTCATGAATGGTAAAAACAGGCTAAACTGCTTCACATATACTGAAGCCCAACTGGAAGAAATACATAGTCACCTCATTAAACATAAATTTGTCTTATTTCGCACACTGCGGGAATGTAATTTTAGGCAACAATCCAATATTCCCAAAGCAATCACTAGAAAGCCTGATACCCAGCAACAAACAAAATAAACAATTTCATGCCTTCATTCTGTGTTCAATTTCTTTTTAATGCATGAGGCACTATATTAGTATCTAATACAAACTTGTACTTATTCATTCAGTTCAGTTCATTAGCTCATGGACTGGGCTGCTGTTTTATTACAAATGCAACAAACAAGACCCATCAGCGAAGGGGATATCCTGCCGTGATTAATGAAAATATCAAATAAATGTAGAAGTGAGGATAACATTACAGCCCCGTTTCAAAATAGAAACCCCTTCAGCACACATCTTATTACACTTCTGCAAAACTATTTTGCCATAATTTGGAGGCCTTTTCCTTAACTTTTACACAAATACCAGTAGTCACCCTTGGGTTCGTGAAGATATAACACACTAACTAAAGTACTCTATTAACTAAACTCGTGAAATAAAAACAACTTTAAGCATGCTGTAAGAGAGTGATATTCTGGGATTATCTTTAACATTTTTACAAATACTCTTTGGTGACCACATCCTAGAAGAGACAAAAAAATGGTAAACAAATTAAAGTGCATATGCTACATAATGTCTTTTTCATCTACATCATCATCTACAACAATAAACCAGACATATTGCATATTTACAAGGTATTCACATTGTATTACACTCATGAACGGTATGTACAGGAATATTACTACATAATGCGCCCATATTACATAATTTACTGATATTAATACATGTATATCACTCTCATCATAACACAACCTTGTACAAAACATATTACAACCATGTTGTTTACATTTGATAAATACTGCTGAGCAGTAGGTATGGCTCTAATACTGCTCAATGATGAGTAATAGTCTGTACTATTTATGGCCATGAGTCACCCCTGGCTAACATGTTAGACAAAACTCAGCCAATCAGAAGTTGGTATCACAGGCTAATCAATAAGGCTGCAGCCTAGAACTGATGTTACTGGATAACTGATGTTACTATAAATAGACTGGCTCTTTACCTGGAAATCTGGGATTCCCAGCTATCTGGCTACTGCCAGTGGGTCATTTGCTAGAAAAGGGGAATCCCCACTTTCTCCATTTCAATCAACAATGGTCAAATTGGTATATCCAATCACACAGAACAATATGATCACATGATTCTGCTGGAGAGACACGCCCTTTGCTTTCTGAACATAAAACTCAAACTGATACAAAAAAACCTACCATATCAGCCTTGTCATTGGCAATGTGCAGCTCTTTCTCTTTCACCTCCAGTTCTTTGCTGAGAGCTGCTACAGACTCGGATGCCTCCTTCAGCTTTTGGAGACCAGTATTCATCCTAAAGATGAGAAATATTTAATAAATCAGGTAAATACATATGAACACACTTTCTGTAAATCCTATAAACTTCATTTCACTTCTCAAATATCACTGTGTTCATCTGCTATATGATATATTTAACTGATATTGCTGATCAAAAAAACAAACAAACTGATTTATGAAGGAAAATCATGAAAATTAAAAAACTTTTTCATACCAGTGTATATAGCAAACATTTAACTTGAAGTAACTGTATAATTTCTATCTGGGAAGCATATGTACCTTGATTACTGTTTTCTTTACATAGCAACAGAACTTTCATATCTTATCATTGTAAACATCCATCCATCTTCTTCCGCTTATCCGGGGCCGGGTCGCGGGGGCAGCAGCCTA
>VOQJ01037407.1:11737-22889 GCA_015052665.1 Apistogramma diplotaenia | reverse complement strand
AGTCAGGAAGCCCACTGAGGTGAGTTTATTTACATTGCCAAAGCAAATCAATATTCAAAACAAAGGTGAGAGAGGGTGACCTTTCAAGCTTTGCTCAGGCTGCAGGGAAAACATGTTTCTACTGATCTTTGCTGATCTTTAGGACACTCAAGCGTGATCTCACTACTGCTACTACCGCTGCCACAACTGCTACACACAGTTTGTCATGTGGACACCTGGGAAAGCCTCCAGTCATGACATTTAACACACTCGGTGTGTTTCTTTTTTTTTTTTAAACTCGCAGAGTAAATGTGACATAATTAGGGACATTATTAGAAAGACGTGGCATTCAGAGAGTGCTGAAGTGAAATCAATGGGAGAATTTTATAGCGGTAAAGAAATCTCACAGGACTTTATCTCAGACATGGGAAGAAATCCAGCAGCCTGAGTGTCTGAAGCGACTGATGTGTAGAAACCAAGTTGCAATGGGACTCCAAACCAGCTTCAAATGTGGTTTAGTTCCAACTTCTTTTTCTAAACTTGAGTCAATCATTCTCTTGTATTGTTTATCTTCTGTGCATGTGTCAAGTTCACGTGCCTTTGTCTTGGGCTCTGTTTTTGCCACTTCCTGTTTTATTTTGATAGTGTCTTTGGTTCTTGTGTGTCCTGCCCAGCTGTTTCCAGTTAGCCCTGACAGAATAGAAATGCCAAGAAGCTGATATGAGCTGCAGGCCGAACAAAGTCAAAGTGGCTTGTGATGAAGACCATGCTATTAAAAACGAGACGATGGCTCACTTGTAGGAACTGATAAGAAAACAACAACAACCTTCACAAACAGCACATTTCCAGTGCAGTCTTGAATTCAGGAGATAGTTTTATTCTTAAACTTTGAACCAGAGCCATCTGCACCAACGTGGTATCGAGTGATGAACTACAAATAATGAGTATCCATTTACTCCAATCAATTGTGCTCAAAGACCAGCTGCACACAGACAGGAATGAACTCAAAGTGCGGCTGGGTTGAGTCTGAGGCCTTTTCTTGCCGTAGCTCTAGAACAACATGTATGATGAGACCATCTGACTTCTTGAAGACACATGTAATTGGATTCTCCCTCTTTTTCTATGCTTTTACCATCAGCCTCTATCAGTCTCTTCAACTTCCTCCCTTTCGCTTTGACCACCATCCTCTCTTATCTCGTCACGGTCCTGCCATTCTCTGCATCAGTTTTTCTCATCTCCCCTTTATTTTCTCTTTCTCCTTTAAATCTCTGCTGGTCTGTTTCATCGCCTTCTCCAAGTTCGTCTCTTAGTTTCTGCCTTTTGAACTCCTCTTTCACTGTCCCCTTCATTCACTCTTTCTGAAACAACAGCCATCCTTCACAAGCTGCTGGCGTCCACACAGTCGAAAATCTCTCGGTGAACTGATTACGCAATACTCCCACCCCTGTTTGAAAGCACAGGGTGCTTCAGTGTAGTGTTGTAGAGCCACCGGTGCATATCTTCAGAGCAGGAAACCGCTTTGGAAAATGAAAAAAAAGAAACTTACAGAGCTTTTTGTTTCTGCTCAGCAATTGTGTCCCCTTGAGTTTGTCAATACAATCCCTCAATGAATGATGAGCTTTAACAGCCATTTAGCAAAGTGGTCATTTTTCAATGCCTTGTTTCCAGGTTCACCAATCATATACATTATACAACCTATCACTAAAGCCCCTCTGCCCTTAATCAAGGTGACTTATGTCTTGATTTACTACAATCAATACCACCTCAGAATTATTCACCCCATTTGACAAACAAATCAATGTATATTCTTTAGCCCCTTGACAACATCGCAGCACCTTGTAGGAGTCTGCTGTTATTCAGAGCGCAAAAAGAGGTGTGCTGGACTCATCTAGTTTCCAGGTTTGGGTAATCAGTAACTAAGTTCAGACCAGAAGCAAGAACAGCCAAGAACATCAATAAAAGTTTAGCACTGCTTTAAACTCATTAACAGATGCCCCTGTGTACAGCATTACTGGGTGGGGGGTGAGGTGGGGTTAACCTGTAGTTACTGCACACACATTATTAGGCCATTTCTTCAAGACCTCATGATTCTTAACCTCACTGAGGCATGGGATGGGCATCATATATAAAATGTGTCAAAATTACCAAAAAAAGTCATTTCCCCTATGAAGGGAAGATGTTGTTCCTTGTACCACCCTCAACAACTCTAGAATTTGTCCAGTGAAACCTGTTTGTGATTTTCCGACTTATCCTGCTAACAGACAGACAGACGGACCAACGGACCAACGTGACTGAAAACATTGCCCACTGATAGCTGGAGTGAGGTTAAGTAATTAAGGTTAAGTCAGGAGGTATGGGTATGCAGGTCAGGGTATGCTTTGCAAGAGGTTCACTCCTCACTGGTTACATCTGGTTTAAAAAAAACCCCAACACACTGATGTCTGGGCAGTCCATGACATCATTCAGCCTCTCCAGAGAGGATCTCTTCGCACTGTCAGACGGACTCCAACTCTACTGTGTGAGACCATTCTAACTAGAACCTGCAGCAGGTGGAGAAGTAGGGAATTTGATTGTGAAAATGTAGAATTCCTTTGCGGTGGGCAACAGGCTTTGAGGTACATGTTACGTTGTTTGGCAGGCATGTCAAAAATATTACATAATCAAAAACTCTTGTCTGTATATAATGTATGCATATACAGTAAATTCCACCTTAACATAAAGGACAGTGATTACCATTAAATCAGATACCACAGGGCCATTCCTTTGGTAACACGGTGTAAAAGAACCAGCAATACTGCTAAAACTGTGTATATTTTGAATGTATCCTTGATTCCTACAACACAAGCCTGGATCAGAAACGCTTACAAATATATTCTCACTATTGGCCACAAAGAGTTTGGTATTTAAGTTATTTTCAAAGTGGCGAACGTCATTAAAGTCGTGACCATGGGTGAAAACCAACCAACCTTCTCAATGTACGCTCATCATACCCACACAGGAAATCCAGCCATCACCTTTCATATGAGCCACTTATACTTGGTTATGCTTTTTTTTTTTCTCTGCTGCAGTAAATCATTATGGTTCAAAGCAACAGCTGACCTACAATGTTTCTGTAAACTCTTTAAATATTGAGCTGTACATTTGAACTAGCATTCTGAGACGGATAAGTTAAGCAAAGTGAAAGTGAGCACAGCCGGGGCGCGCCGACATCATTTTATGTGTCGCAAATGACATCATTCAACTTTAAACAAAGCGGGGACTGTAATGAAAAGTTGATGAAGTTAACTTTATCTCGGGAAAGCAGCATCAGCAGCTGCCAATTGTCTTAACAGAAGCTGACTCATGAATTATCCATGCAGGTGCAGGTGTGTTGGTGCCAAAAAAAAGGGAAAGAAAAGAAATAAGTGCAGATGGCTCTGTGTACACAAACACCTCTTTCAGTCTAATTTTATAATACAAAATTATCATCCTGTCTTCCTTCCACTCAGCATGCATTTACACAACAGAAAACAGACTTCATTTAATTCTTTTGTGGCATGACAAATGCTCATTGGCTTCTGTTGGTATATTGTTGAAGTTAATTACTCAGAAGGAAAGTTTATCTCACTCCAAAGGGGACCTATTATTCTCTTCCTTATTTTATGGCTCGGATTCGGTTACAATAGAGAACGGTCACATTAAACACGGCCAAAGTTTCAAATCATTTCAGACTGTGCTTAATGCTCAGATTCAGACCTTTTTTTGTGCCTCTGGCTGATATTACCATCATCCTGCCTACCGGGCGGGCGACCAAGTTTCAACATTGTGAAAGTGATAATTCAAGAACAGTGTGACCTAGGATGTTCAAATTCACACCATAAATGCATCTGATAAATATCTCATATGGGTTTGAATCTCAGCAACCTTGACCTCAAGGTCAGGGTCAAACTCAGAGGTCTGAAAATTAATGCCATAGATGCTTCTGCTAAAAATCTTGGACAACTTAGTTGTGACCAGTACAATGCCAATCACAGAAAGTGACAGTATTCTCAGTGGTTTCTTTTTTATTATGATTCAGCATTTATTATTCCTGGATCCTACTTAGCCACAATCAAAAGGCTTCCCCTTTTGCCAGGCCACAGTTGTAAATAAGAATATGTTCTTAATCTGTCTGCCTGGTTAAATAAAGGTTTAAAAAATTTTTTTGCAAGGCTCATACTGTACACCCCATTAAGATCCACTGAGACCTGCTAAGTATGTGTTCAAGAACTTGTACTTTGCTACAGTGGGAAGGAAAAACTCATTTTTAACAGGAAGAAGCCTCTGATAGAGCCAGGCTCAGGGAGGAGCAGTCACCTGCCGCGGCCAGCTGGGGGTGAGGGGGGAGAGACACAACAAAAGACATGCTGTAGAAGACAGCCAGAGGTTAATACTAATTACATGCAGAGAGGTATATGAATAGATGGAGTGAAAAGAGCTGAGTGAAAAAGAAATGCATGGGAACCCCCAGCAGCCGAGGCCGATTGCAGCAGAATTAAGACATCAGGGTTTGAAAACAAAGGTTTTAAGTCTATCTTAAAAACCAAGCAGGTATCTGTTTCCCAAATCCAAACTGGGAGCTGGTTCCACAGACGAGGAGTCTAAAGGCTGAAGGCTCCCGTTCTACATTTAAATAAAGTAGGAGCCACAGCTAAGCCAGCAGTCTGAGCGAAAAGTGCTCTGTTGGGGTGATATAGTACTATGAGGTCTTTAAGATAAGATGGGGCCTGATTATTCAAGACCTCGTATGTGGGAGGGATTTTTAAATTCAATTTTGGATGTAAAAGGGAACCAGTGAAGAGATCCCGTAACAGCTACAAAATCGGGGTTTTTACACCTTTCGTAGGCCCTTACTTGGCTTATAGCTAAGACTTATTTTGTTACTACGTAGGCCTTCCCTCTGTCCGAGCCCCATTACCGAATAGCAAGTCTGGACTGTGATTTTAGGGTGCAAGCAAATGAATATGTCCTCAGTCAGTGATGAATATATTATTTCTCTGCATGAATACTTGTCTGTGCATTTGAAGAGAAGTTACCACTATTTACTGCTGATCCATGTTTGTTTTTTCCGAGTCAACTCTTTGTAGACTAACAAGTGTGAGATAAGCAGTGATACCAGTACTGTGAAATGCATCAGGAGAGGTTGCTGCTTTCAGGGTGGTGACCTCAGTCAGACAGTGTTACAACAACTTTCAACCAAAGTTTTCTGTTGTTATAACCAACACAAAACAGAACAAATGCCTTAAACAGAATTGTTATTTATATGAGTGTTTGACTGTTTTATGTTAACAAGATGATCTGTCTCACTCTCCACCCCACCAATTATGCCTTGCCGTGGTTGTTGCTGAGTTATGAAATTTTAACAAGAACGTATCTCTGCTGCTTGCCAGCAGTCAGTTATGTAGTTCTTGATAATATAAAATAATTCATTAGACGACTGTATTTCTTATATCAGCTATGCACCGAATGGGAGTGGCCTTCCAATTTCATTGTACAGCTGTATAATGACAATAAAGGCTATTCTATTCTATTCTATTCTTCTTCAGTTTAGCTTTGACGCAGCCAGAAAATCTTCAATATGCACAGCACAGCTTTGCTTTGGTGATTCTCTGAAAATTCAGACTCATGTAATTTTGGTTTGAAATCACGAAAATAAATTTCAGAAGAGAAAAATCCATTATGCTTCTACCACCTTTGATCTGTCTGTAATGTTGCCTGTCTGTTGTTTCCAGTCTCCCTGACACAGAGTTTACTAAACTTCAGATGGACCATTTGTTGACTTGTGTTTTTCTCTGCCTGACAAAGCAGGTCTTCAGAGGACTCAAACTCTCGGGCGAAAGCGAAAAAATCCATGTCACAGAGGAGAGCCTGTCATCACCGCTCGGCTGCAGCAGGAGACAAAGATATTCACCAAGACGACAGGAGATGGAAGAGAGCTGTCCAAGACCTGAGACTGGCATGTTTTTAAAAACAGATTTAGACTTGCAGACGTGCACGTACACACACACACACACACACACACATTGTGACCACTGTTAGGTGGGGGGTTAACCTAGGCTTCCACAGCCAATCGGGGATCCTGTAAGAGCAGCCACATTGCTGTGACTTTTAGTTTTCCCCAAAGGAAAATTTGTCTTTATTTCCTTGTGTGCACACTGTTGTTTTCAAGTGTTTTAAACCATTTATTTGTTTCCAACAGATGAGCTGTAGCTCAAACTGCCACTTCACCAATTACAGGATTTGAAGGATCTGTTGCAAACATCTTGGTTCCAGGTACCACAGCACACCTGCAGAGTCATAGTGGAGCCCAGGCCTCGACGGGTCACGGCTGCTTTGGCAGGAAAAGTGGAACCTACATAATATTATGCAGGTGGTCATAATGCCTGATTGGTGTGTAAAGTCCTCAAGGTAAACATAATCGAGCTCCATCTGTCAGCAGAAACATAAAATCCTTTGTTATTTGAGATCCATTTATTTTCCCTTCTTCAAGCATTAAATATTGATGTGAAACTGGATTTTACTGTTTGCTTTCTAATGTTTAGCTTCAAGCATCCAGTTCTTAGTGGCACAAGTGCGCAAAATAAAAGTTTTCATTTGAACTTTGAGATAGTATAATATCATGAACACATGAGCAGTTACAGTAAGCAGCGTCTCCCAGGGCTTAGGCTTCTTGCAAAGTCTGCAGCGGGTTATCTGGGGCCTGTACTGTAAAACTATTTCAGCATACCTAGGATATGTTTCCTTTTCTGCAATATCTAACATAAACTATCATGTTAAGCATAATAACTGCTTAATAACAGTTATGATTCAGAGCGGCTCAGAAGGATGAGTAGGTCGTCTTCTCATTGGAAGATGAGTGGTTCGCTGGCTGGGCAAAGAAAATAGTGCTTGTATGAATATGGGTTGCAGTAAGGAAGAGCTTTGAGTGCTCAAATAGAGGAGAAAAGCATGATATAAGTACCAGTCCTGCTGTGAGCATGTTCATTTAAATGAAGTGGTGTTGGCAGCATGTGACCAATTCCAGACACAGATGAGATAAAATTATAATTTTAGATAAATGTGAAGTGGTTAACCAGATATCACAGTCTGAAAGAAACGCAGAGCTGCTGCAGACGAAGCAGCAGAGTGGGAATGTGTGTGTGTGTGAGGACAAAAGTGTAGAAGCATGAAGCTCTCTGGGCAGTAAGACTGGGAAAGTGATACTATTTTAATAAAGTTTAGCCTACTTGAAGCCGGTAAAGACAGTCAGCAAAACTGTGCGACAGTGAAAATCCAAAGACTTTTCAGTAACACAGCTCTTTCAAACAGACACCAGCTTCTCCTGGTGTGCCGGGGAGAACCTGCTGGATTACAGTCGTTATTCCATCAAATTAAAGTTCAGATGTGTGAGAGACCCACTTTAAGCTCGAATGGCGTTTAAGGCGCTGAGATAACCAGAATTTAAACGCAAGTAAATCTGATCCTAAGTATTGTTAAATACTTTATTTTTGCAGCCAACAGGCAAAAGAGAATCAAGTTATTTCTAAAATGTCTTTAAAAAAGGTTAAAATAAATTCTCGCCTTCATATATCATGGCTGTCACCGTTAAATTTTGTGAGAGGACATAAGAGAGCTTATAACATTATTTCATGTTGGTCATGTGGTTTAACCTTTTCTTTTGGCTGATAGTTTGATTACATTTAAGAATTTTACTTCTTATCTGATTCACAAAGCCTTGAATGCTTCATCTTCTCCTTGTTTGCCAGCTTACCGTCCACCATGCTGGAGATGCTCTGCCACAGCTCTATTAAAGGTTCCTTGATAATCGATGACTCTGCAAGCCAACACCCTGAGCTCTGCAAGTTCCTGCCTGGAAATCTCAGGCAGAAACTCAGTATTTTCCTTTAAATCTATTCATAGAATGGATTCATATCAAGTGGCTTTTTCTTTGTTTGTAACATTGATTTTGAATGCTGCTGTATAAACAGAAGTAGAATAGAGGCGTTGCCAGATTTGAAACATATGGTTATTTCCTGGTTGCCATGCATGCCAGTGTAGATGTCCACAAAAGGAGCAGCAGCAGGGATTCGGTGATGAAATTTTGACCAGTGTTGGGAGGGTTAACTTTGAATGAATGACAATGCTCTTTACAAGCCCAGAGGGTCCTGTAGTTTCCCACTTGACTTCACACACTACACGCTGAATCAATACCTCTTTGATTATTACTTGTTTACAAAGGCAGTGAGAGTTGCTGGACTACTGCACTGGGTTGCATTAGAATGTGCAGGTCTTCACTTTATTATGTCCAATTTTCTTGGTGCCAGATTGAAATAAATATCGCAGGAAGGAGGTAGCAATGGACGACAGTTTATAATACAGTACAGCATTTGCACCCATGTTTATAAAATACAGATGGTGCCTTCCTACTACCTTCCAAGGAAATGGATCCACATCCAGAAGCTATTCTAAAGGCTACAGCTTGTACACAGCTTCAAAGCAAATACATTGACCTGCTTTGTTCTGCCTTTTCCTTCCTCTCACAATCTCCCCACTTTGTGCACATGGCTTCATGCTGCTCGATATTCAAAGACATGGCATGCATGTGCGGCCCAGACAATTAGTGGGAACTGCTGCAGAGTAATTAGAGGATTAATTAGTGGAAGGAAGTAAGCCTCCAATTTCCTTTAGCCCCCCAGAGAGCACCCATGTGCACAGACATTCATGTATGATCACATGTACAGCATACACCATACAAGAAAAACACAAATCTACACTGAGTTACTGAGCAGCGCCTCGCTGACAAACAGAAATATTCACACAAGGTGTTTTTTATTTTGTAAGTGAATGTAAGTAACTAATTGAGCCTCACAATTACTTTGCTGTTGTTATAATGAAAAATTGTGGGACATTGTACCCATATGATCAACCATCTTGGATTTTGACCTTCATAATTCTATGTACTCACTATTACTTTAATTACTTTAATTAATAAAAGTTGCATAAAAGTTCATAAAATGATGTTAATGGCATAAAACATGCAATATAATGAGAAAACCAGGAAAATTAAAATTTGTAAAACATGCTTGTCAATAAGCCATTAAACATCAAAAATGGTGAAGTGGACTCATGATGATAGTTTTATTGCCAGATGACTTTTAGCAAAAGTCACTAAGTTTGGTGGTTCTAGCTTAAGTACAGAAGTTCTACAGCATGAAAGTTGGACACAAGAAAAATAAACATGCCAGAAAATAAAGTAATAAAGAGAGGGTATAAATGTAATTTTGCTAATCTACCATATCCTATCTTTACAGTGGCTGTAATTAGTGTTTTATAATGAAAACATATCAAACATGAATGGAGCCTCTCTTAGTGATGAACCTACAAAAATGATCAGCTGAATCTGCAGCTCTTCTCTGCTTTATGGAGCTTTCAGCTCATTGTTTTGCTGTTCAGTCTGTAAATTTACAGTTATAGTTCACTCTCACTGCTCTCATAACATTTCATAAAAGTTTAAGCTACAGCAGAGAGACTTTTTCAGCAAAAATAAGCTCTTAAAACTCACTGCGCACTATCTGCTTAACACCAAATGGCAGACAGGCACAGTTAGCAGCTACTGGGTGAACACAGAACATATGTAGCAGCAAAGGAGCTAAATACTTCCCTAAGGAGTAAACGAAGACCAAGAAAAGAACAGAGCGATTTACCTTTGGATTGGATGACAGTTGCATTCAAGTATAGGTACATCACGAAAAAAGTGGCGTGTGAAACTGTATGTAAAAGACTGACATGGCAGAAAAGGCTTCCACTGGTTGCAAAGTCTATTGCTGGGGTCTTTAAGCTAGCTGTTAGCGTGGAACAGGTCTGACTGAGGTCCGACAGTTATAAGCTAGTCCTGCTGTAAACCTGCCCTACTGTCCTTCTGATATAAAATGAAGTTAGAAAATGAAAACCATGTTGTATTCACTAAGACTATGATTAAGATCATCAGTGTCTCAGGAATGGGATCAAAATCTCAGCAAGTATGATGAATACAAGTCAAGGAAGATAGCAGTGTTACAACTTGCTAGCTAGCAGCAGCAGATTTTTTCAGGCTTTGTCATTACTTGCGTTGTAGCATTTGTTTCTTTGTGTTATTAAAGTTGCACAGAAAACTGTAGTATCAAGGATCAAAGGTTCAATAAGTTGGAATGTTTGCTTAGCTTGACATGCTTGGCCATTTTATTTAACATTTTTGACATGTTGATCTGATATACATCTACTTATGTTCACTATTTAAGGCTAACATACTCAACTCCACTGTTCTGTTTGTGTCTCCACCACAATTAGCAATTAGCTTTAAGACGAGTGGATAGCAGTGCACAGAGTTGCTGACTTTGTTACTTTGTCACTAGATTTTATGACCTTTCAATGGCACTACATGAATCCTGTGCAACTGGTTGATCACAGCTACCACACAATGCTTCTGCCATTGACCTGAAATATGCCTGAAGTACTTTGCATCACTTGTTACTTTCTTACTTTGTATTTATCATTTTTACTAATATACAGTGTTCAAAAATCATCAGAAATATGGTACTGTACAATGCCGAAAGTAACTGACTCTGCACAACTGTGCACATAAAAATGCATTATCTATCCATCTGTTTAAACACACACACACACACTAAAGTATGTGTCCCAAGGCTAAACAAGGACAGTAAAGGCTGTCATCAGACCACTAAAATGAGTTGATTTGTTTAAGGTGTCATGATGCTGAAGGACACAGAAGCTTGTCCTCCGGTGCCAACTTTTAGATGATGTCCTCTGAGGTCTAATGTAGTTACGCATCACGTGCTAAGTGTGCGTATAATTGGCGTGCATACAGGCTGGTGTTTCTAGCCTAAGTAATCCTTGAGTGATTGCTCAGGTAGAGGGGGCGTCGTGGGGGTGAAACGCCTCAGAGCTTCTTCTGCTGTGATGCAGTATTCATCACTACACATTTCTCAAAATTCATTATTCATGTTTCTTTACCAGCTGTCATGTCCAAGTAACCCACATCATACAAACGTACAGAAACACTGTTGTCTTCTCTTGAAAAGCACCTGCAGTCTCCCACTGTTCCTATACATCCCCCCTCTCTCCCCCCCCCCCCCCCCCCCCCCCCCCCCCCTCTTTTCCCTCCCCCTCCTCCCCCCCC
>VOQJ01037407.1:0-11115 GCA_015052665.1 Apistogramma diplotaenia | reverse complement strand
GTGCCAAGTTATTTTTATAAATTCACATTAACACCCAAATTTTGCTAAATTAAAAAAAAAAAAAAAAAGTACTTGAAAGTTGATTTGTGAGGTTGAGCTCTGTGTGTGCACTCTGCTGGGTAACCATGTGTTTGTGCTCGCTGCAGTTTTCATCATGCACCAAAAAACCAAAAAGCTGCTAAAACCGTAGCTTTGCTGCCTGCATACGTGTGCATTGGGCAACTCTTTTCTCACTCTATGACGCTCCACGTTAAGTTCTACCAATTACATGATTGTTCCGATAACATCTCCCTCTGCCATTGCAATTAAATGAACACTCCTCCTGTCAGATATCACAGCTGTATCAGATGCAAAAAAAAAAAAGCAAAACAAAAAAACATGCATTTTCTGTGCGTTTAATAATGTTGCAAACAGTTAGTAAATCTGGCCCTCAGCCAGAGCAAAAGTGATGTTGACACAGCAGATAAATATCACGCACTGATATTGGTAAATTAAAAACCATGTGATCTTTCAGGCAGGACCTGCAGCCATAAGTGACCATGGTTGAGTAAAGCATTTACTGTATATGAGAATCATATATACTTAGTATCATGATTTAAAACGTTTGTAGAATACAACAGGGCGGATATTCTGTAAGTGGAACTTTGACTATATGTAAGTATAAACTTCCTCCATAATACTGTACAATGCGGTGAATATGGTGAGTGTTTAAACAATAGAGCTCAGTCCAAGTAGGATCCCAAAAATGCACAAATATTTGCCAAATAAGGCTACATGACTATGTAGTTACTAAGATTAAATTTTAAAATATCAGTTACATTTAAAATAATGTGTTAAAAATACTAACGTAAAAATTATTGTAAGCAAATCTTGTGTTAGCCATGTGACAGACTGACAGGGAGTGCCCTGCCTCTTGCCCTCCGACCGCTGGGTTTGGCTCCAGCTGCCCCGTGATGGAGGAAAATGGATGGATATAATAATATAATTAAAAATAGTAAAGTAATAGATTCAACTTCACAAGAACCAGCTCAAAGTTATGTTCCGAGATTAAAATGTAGTAGCTCTTATTCATAGTTCACCATTTAGCATTTTCAACTGAATCTATATTATTTTCACCCAACATGTCATATAGAGAGCAAGAAAACAGTTTTAGCTCTGTGGGAACTTTGGTGTGTGTGTGTGTGTTTTTGTGTGCATTATATTACCCTAAGGTAATCATTTTCATATGCGCTGGCTTTAGCAATGCTGATACCGGCTGTGTCGTCTGAACTGCCATCCTGCGCAGCGCACACACACACACACACACACACGAGCAAGTGAGCCAAACTCAGTTTAACGCTCACTGAAAGTATGATTATGTTCCATAAAGATTCCTTCCTGTAATTTAATAATTTTGGATACATTCTCTTTGAGAAATACATTTTCTTTTCCTCAAACTCACCAGCATTACACAGAATATTGTGCTTTACAGTGAAACTGAAGCAGGCGGAGCTCATCCCAGGGCTGAACACGATTCTTTTAGGAGAAATTTTCAGTGCTTTGATTATGGTGGAGAGCACTTTTGTTCCACCACTTTAACTTTATTTACTACCCGTGTGTATACTTCTCATTTGCAGCCTACGATGTGCTTTTAAAAAGAGTGCAGGAGTGTGATTACAACATAAACAAATGTGTTTGGAGAGACTCGAGAGTTTTCTTGCAGCGAAAAAAGCAAAAACAGCCCTTGAAAGAGAATTAAACATCTAAATGCACTCATTTGTTGACAATATACAGCTGCAAAATGCTCAAGAAAGTAGTGGAGAATAGAAGAAATCAAGTCAAAAGGATGCGAGCCATCTCTCGTGAATTCTCCACAAGAGCCAAAACAAGTGGACCAAAATAAAAAGAATCACATTTCTTAAAGATAATAAAGAAAAGGGAACTTGGCAAGAAGTTTGCTATTATTTTACATACAAAAATCTGATGAGAAGACCAAATGATTTTGTTCTTTGGATGCGTTTGCAGTGTGGAGAACAGCACGCTGTTACGATTCACACATACAGTACAGGATGAGTTCACACTACACATTTTCACAGGCTTTTACAGCACTTTCAGACTTCAAAGCGCTCAATATGTTCATTTTTATAGTGTACAGGCTAGATGGAAAAATAAATGCATTTAACTATTGTTGGAGCGGATGAGCCAGGCAGGGTATATCCCATTTTCAACAAAAGCAATTCAATCTAGTCAAAATATCCGCTGACAAGTCCTGAAGAGTGATGATCTAAGAGCTACTGTACAGTAGACTTGGACATGCAGACATGGTCCGATGACACCACCTTACGAGGGAACATATTGGTGCCAGATTTTAGACACACAATGTCTTTTTTCAGTGAAAAATGCTGCTCAGTTCAGTTGAAGTTGGCACGGACTCTCAAACTGAAGACACTGAACCCCTGAATGCAATAAACCCACATCTGGGGTGTATACAGACGCCATACAGTCACTCCATCTGTCAGGGAGCAGGCCGGATTGAACACTTTGGAGTACTTTGCACATAATCTGGGTCCAAAACAGATCCCTACATGCAGGAGGAAGATCCATATGCAATGCCAGTTACACACACCACTACAAATGGGAGCCACTAAGTAATTCTGCTATAAAATTGCACCCAAACACAGAAGAAGCAGAAGAAGAAATTCTAATATCCAAAAACTGCACTCACAAACTTGAGCTTCTTGGGTTTTAGGGAAGAAAACAAATAACTGTAATACAACGAGCCTTCATCTCTAAAAACGGATGTAATGAACTGTAATACCTGCAGCTCATCTCGAATTCCCGTGCTCCCACATCAGCAGACAAATCATGACAAACTCTCTGCTCCTAGAAAACCACTTAACACTAAACACCTCTGGCTTCTCAGCTGCAGTGCCATTCATTTCTGCTGAGCAGGAACGCACGCTGAGCCACATTGCTACAGACACGAGATGATGCATACAGTAGTAAACAGGACAGAGGAGTGCCAGCCCCGACTAATGACAGAAAGCTGGGGCAAGCCCAATAGTGGACGCAGCTTCTGTTGGAAATTAGCTCTGGAAGATGGGAAAGTGATCCAGCAAAGCAAAAATCTGCCACCTCACTGAGACTGAGCCGTTCCTCTCCAAAGTACAGAACGAAGGTTGCTGAGGATGAGCAGGGCAGAGTGAGAGTGCCATAAAGAAGCAATACAGCAAAGTACAAGCAGCCTTACCTCTTAGTCAGATGCCAAAATCGCAGCCTCGAGCAAGTCAGAAAATCATAGAGCTGGTTAAGCAGCTACTGGAATTCTCAGCTCGTTAGAAGGAAACTCTTAGGATCCAATTTCTTCTCTTATTTTTGGGAATAATCTCTTTAGTTTAGAGGCTGGAGTCCAGCAGAAGCAGCGGCAGACGGCTCATTTCCATGTGCAGCACAGGTGCCTCTGACATGCTTCTTCTTCCCTTCAAGGGGACCGGGGCGCCTCAGACTGCGATCTGGCCGGGGCAGAGAAGTGGATACGAGTACTGACAGCTGAAGTAGTAATATTCCTGATCGTGCAAAGAACTGATCATCCTTCTGTGTGAGTGAAAACGGAGAAGAAGATCCAGTGCACCAGAGCCGCAGAACGCACAGCCGGCGCAGCACACTCTCTGTCGCTTAAATCCCCCCAAAATGGGCTGATGCTAGGCAGGAGGCAGGCAGATCAACACAGCGCAGAGAGGAGAGATGCTGTTGCATCAACATTGTCCTGAGTCTAGTTTTCTTTTTGTTTAAATGGGGAAAAACGGGGGGGAAAAAATCACCAAAACAGCTCCAACAGAATCACCACCGGCATCATCTCTTCTCCGGGGCTCCTCAAGTCTGCACAGGACCGAGTGTGACTGAGACAGAGAGAGAGAGAGAAAGAGTGAAAGTGTGTGCATGCATGCATGCATAAATATATATATATATATAGAGAGAGAGATAAAGAGATATATGTGTGTGTGTGCGTGTGTGTGTGTGTGTGTATGTGTGTGTGTGCGAAATACAGGAGGACAGGCGGAGAGAAGAGAGCGGAGAGCTGCGAACAATCAGGAGGCTGCGAGCGCAAGTGGAGCCAGAGAGCGATGTGAGAGGACAGGATGCTCGGAGAGGAGGAGGAGGAGGAGGAAGGTTGAAGAGGAGATGTCTGGAAGAGAGAGAGTAAGACAGAAGTGAGTAGAGGGGGAGAGAGAGGGGGAGTCGCTTGCACCGTCAGTGACTACATTAACAGCGCTGAGTAGGTGGAGTTTTCCTTGCAGTAACGGAGCGGGGATCACGGCTTGAAACGCAGAAAAAGGAAAAAAAAAGAAAAGCCACACACGGGAGAGGACGGGATGCGGGGAAGATGCTGCAAGCTGAGTTTCAAAATCACGGACGGAGGGAAGAATCCGGGAGTTTAAAGGTTAAAGAAACCTGAGAGCCGTAATTCTCCCTGAATCCAAAGCGACGGCGTGCACAGAGAGCTGTGGTGGTTCCTGCCGGGGGTCGGCAGTCCTCCACCTGCAGCGGAGCTGGCACCCTGACAGCCCGACTCTTGCCAGGGGTCGTAAACATCGATTAGAATATTTAAAGACGCACGCGCTCACGCACAGAAAAGAAACACGTGGACACTTTGAGACACCGACACACACGCGGGCTCAACAGACACGTATTTGCACACGTGCAAATAACTTTATCTATAAACTTCTTTTACTGTTCTTTTCATGTTGATGTGTCTTACTTTACTGTTTATTTTGCGTTCAGAAGTGCTTTAATTTTACATGTTACGTAAATATTTTACACATTGCAGTTTGCTTTGTATTTGCATATTTAATAATTATAGTAGTAGGAATATTTGTGAAGCACTGTAGCATTTCCTGCCTTTTTCCTGTCAACACTGGCTTTCTCATGTTATGGCACCGGACTGAAAAACTGCAGTTCCTGCAGTGGCCCCCAAATCAAGTCACCCTCCATGGAGACCCAGGTTCAAACGCCATCAGCAATGAAAATAATCATTTGCAAGCTGGTATAAAAATAATCCTGATACAAAAAACAGCTAATTTACTCCTTCACAACAACAGCGAGGAGGTGAAACGTTTCATTTGTATCCTGTTGGGGCTTAAAATTAAGGATGCGGCTGCCTTGATTGACACGTGTGCTGACCAGTGAAACTGTGAGTCACTCCTCCGCTAATCCCAGTCACCAAAATGAACCTGCCCAACATGTTTGTGGTGTCTTTGAGTGCATTTTTAATTTAAAACACAGAGGCTTCAAAATGCACAGAATCCAATGGCTCATGTCAGAGTGGCTACACCCATGTGTTATATAGGACCTCTGCACAGGAGCTGTCAGCTGAAAAATTCCCATTTATTATCTGTGAAAGCAGCCATGCAGTGCACTCCTGCATGTTTTGAGGAATGAGGCATCAAGTTGCCCACTGCTCATTTGCATGCAGTCGAGGTCAAAGTGTCTTTTCTGTGAATTCAGCAGCAAAACTCAACATTTATGGGAGCTCTGGAAAGACTTTGGGTACAGAGCCATTGTTGCTCCACAGTGAAGACAAATTCAGCACCTGCACAATTTATTTCATACCTCAAAATATTTTAGAAACACAGTTTTCTGGATTATTTTCATATAAAAAGCCAGTGCTTGAAAATGTGGAGGTGTGCCATTTGTTGGGCAGAACACTGGGAGCTTCCTGTTTGGGACTCTGATTTCATTTTCTTATTCATTTTTCCCAACTCACACGTTTTACTTTTGCTTTGCTCGTTAGATTTAGACTCTAAAAACAACTCGGTGACTTGTTTGTTAAAAACACACCCATCCACAACGTTAACCAACACAAGTGGATTTAAATGGGCACTAAGGACTCCTTTACAGGGTGCATGTGTGATGAGATGTGAGTGACAGATCCATCTCACTGATGCTGAAAACTGGATGGGCCACAGCACAGACAAAGCAGCATAATTCAACACTCTGGGAATAAAAAAAAAGTGGGATTGTTTTTGCTTTTACTTGAGCATGCACTTGAATTTACTTGTATTGAAATACTGTACAAATGCATAAAACTGCCTCCTCAGGTGACATTTTAAAGTTGAATCTCTTATCCTTTTAGTGCTCTGAAGTAGAAAAGTAATGCTTGTAATGCACCTTTGATATTTCTGTGCTTGCAAAAACGTGCAAGCACAATATGTGCTTTTATTTGTGTAGGTGTCACTCTAAAATGAGCACAATACATTTGCTCATACATGCACCACTGCACACACCGAGATACACAATTGCTTAAAGAGCAAAAGATTTTCATGGCTATACACACACGCATTCCATCTGAAGCACACACACATAATTTGCTGAGAAACCTTTTGCACTGATGCAATCAATAATACAGGCCTGTTTGTTAAGTGATGAAATGTAAAAAAAAAATATAAAGTACACAATTCTTTTTCATTGTAGAGACACGTTTATCAAAATCTGTTTTTCTTCTTCTTTGGCTGAGCGCAGCAAGCAGCATGTCAGAGCAGCACACGCAATTATAAAGACATGCTTCTGTAAGCAGTCGTCTATACTGGCTGGAACGCCACCTCACTGCCGCTGAACACTCAGTGCTTGTCAGGACACAGTTCATGGTCAGATGAAGGGGATAATTACTGGTGACCGTTGCCAATAACAAACTATTTTGTTCCTAATTTTGAGGCTGAAAATATTTAGTTTTAACTCCAGATTTCAGGGTTGTTTTCCAGAGCAGTTAAGAGTGATGTCATGCTTTTAAAATGAAAAAAATGTAGGAAAAAAAGCAAAATCAGTATTCCTTAAAAACTCCTGGAGAAGCATTCCAGGTAGCAGCTTGATGGAGATAATGGCCGGGAATGTGATAACGGAGAGACAAAGCTTAAGAACAAAATCTGTGCCTGTCACTTTTTTTCGTTCTTAAATTTTGTGCTAATGAATTTACCTGCAACTTGCCTACTAAGTTGCTATGGAGTTCTATATTTTTGAAGAACTGCCTGCAAGCTA
The DNA here is from genome assembly GCA_015052665.1 of Apistogramma diplotaenia. NCBI lineage: Eukaryota > Metazoa > Chordata > Actinopteri > Cichliformes > Cichlidae > Apistogramma > Apistogramma diplotaenia. Next base: position 4,104 of record VOQJ01037407.1, on the reverse strand, counting down.
AGCAGCTCTGCAACATTTATGAGGAGAAAGCTGCCCAACAACCAACAGCAAACTGTTATTTCAGCTGAAGCATTGAATCTCGCACTCTGAGGGAAATTAACAGGCTAACTGTTGGTACAGGAGATGCCAGCAATATGGACTTGCTACACAATGAGAGAAAGCCCAAACATTCAAAGGTAAATGTACAGGGCTCGTTACAAAAGTGCTCCAAGGAACTTTTATCAGCAGCCGATGCACCAATATTGCTACCAATAAAAGTAATATAATATTATAGTGTAACAAATTACTTTTTAAAACCAGAGTTAACTAAAACTGCTGGTTTTAATAAATAATATGTAACTCAGCTCTTTTGTTTTTAATGTTTTAATGCTCAGTTACTGAATGTGGAATTAAATGAATAGCCTTGACTCAGCAGCAGCAGCAGTCGTGGCCTGATACAGCACATCAGCGCAAAGCTAATGTAAAAGTGTAAATTAGTAAAATAATCACTCCAATTTTACATTTCTATATTTGGCAGTGACACGCAGTCTTCCTCCTAATTGTCATTTTATGTTTCACAGAATTAATGAAAAAAATCTAATGGTTCAAAATCGGCTCATCAGCTGTATTGATTCTTATGCAATATTACATAATATTATTAGGACTGATTATAGCTAATCATGTGAGCGCTCTTCTGCTGGTTTTTTTGTACTAGTCAGAGGAACCCACATTCTTGCTTTGTTGCTTCCTTAGAAGACAGCTGAATTCTCTTGTTACATTCAGGTCAAAATTTACTTAGTATTTTGGTTCAGGATTCACAAAACTAATGTCACCTCATCAGCCTCAGAATTACCAAATCCCAGCATGTTCCCAACTGAGACAGAGGACAGGGTGACCTGTTCTTTGAGACTATTTGGAAGTTGGAAATTTTTCCTTGGAAGGCTCTATGCACAAATTCTATTACTTTTCACTTATCCCACACATTAAGACACATTTGATTGGCTCTAGTTTTTAAAATAGCAACGCCGCAGGGAGTCTGGCTTGTATCCAGTGGCTGTGAAGAAAGTCACCATAAGTGCACTGGGGGAGAAAGTGACAATTTTCACTATCAAACATTAATTTCCAGGTATTCAATACATTTCGATGAACTGACCTCATCTTATCTGAGTCTGTTACAGAACATTCAGTGCATGTAGGAGGTCATGATTTACTTTTCAGAAGTGAAAGAGAGACATATTGTTTAAGATGAAAAAGACCTTCTTGGCCTGCTGAGAAAAGCTCTGGCATTTTTTTAACCTCTGGTTCTTTCAGGTTTCAAATCTATATCAAGGGGAGGGAGCGGGGGAGGGGGGGATATCCTACATAAATATACTCTTTACCCAGCATTCAGTTTGCTGGGATCTGGGCATGCTGAGTGCTGGAGTTACGGCATCAAAAAAACGGAATAATATGAACAAAATGTAATTTTTTTTTAAATAATACTGAAGCGCTACAAAATCAAATTCTTGTTATTTAAATGTTTACTTTGAAAACTAAAGATGCGCTTTAACCTCGGTTAGTTTGTGTGTTTCTGCATGTGGAGAGGTGCCCTTTGCTCAGGTGGCGTCTCACTGTCAGCTCGCTGCCCGTTAGAATAACTGTGAAACATCACTTGCTAATTCCACTTGCCTGTCCGGATGTACTTGGCAAGTGAAAGCAGGCTGTGACTGCTGATGGTGAAACAGAGATGGATAAACAGCTCTTTGTACCAAATGGAAGCTACACAGCTAGAAACAAAGCTAACGCTCATCTAAATTATGCATGCGTGTGATGTGAAGCCATTGCTTTAATGCGCTCTTGGAAGTAGTAAACATGCAGATGCATGTTTGCAACTAATGCTGGTCCATTAGTGTGTGACAGAAAACACAAACTGCTGTCAGAAATCACACACAAGTCATTTCCATGTAAAAAGATGCGACTAATCTCACACATTTGTTGCTCAGTAAAATTCCAGATCAGGTCAACACGCTTTTAGAAGCAGTGATGAAAAAAATAAAGTTTGTTTTGTTCTGTTTCGCCGCCTAAGCTGCAAGAACAAAATGCTGACTAACAAAAGCTGCCTCACGCAGCCGCTCTGAGCTCACATCGTTTCCACTAACACAGGTTTGACCTGCAGCTGCTTATAAAGAAACATTCAATTTTATATCACTAATAAAAACACGAAAAAACTCCTAATTTATTGATTTTTGTATCAAAGGTGTCATTACATTTAATTCAAAAAACTGTTTTCAAAAGATGCCTCTGTTTTTTATATTTGCTATATTCTGTTTTTATATTCTATAGATGTATATTCTATATTATAAATCTAAGATTTGTTTTAAGTCTGAAGGATGTTTGTGCTTCTTGCCGTCAAGATCTTCCGTGCTGAGAATGAGTTTCTTCACATTTCCAGAATCGATAAAAAGCTTGTGATCAGAATTAAAGTACAGTAGTGTGTGATGCAATCCAGGGGTCAGGGGTTTGAATCCTGACCAGGGCATGCATGCATTAAGGGTCCGCAGGCTAGGTGAAGAGGATGTGGGAGTCATGGATTCTTCAAGATCCAACATCCAGACTGACCAGCTCAGTGTTCCAACATCTACAAGAAGACTAGAGGCTAAGACCAAGTCAGCATCAGAGGCATAGAAGTCAGGGAAATAAACCACATATTCTCCACTGAACTCTCCAAGGTTCATTGGCAGGAGAACAATATGAGAACAGCCTCCTCACCAAGGAGACAAACCAATACTGGAGGAGCACATGGGAGAAGGATGCAACACATAACAACAATGCTCAGTGGCTCGTGGATCTAAGAGCAGACCACAGCAGCCTCCCTGAACAGACTCCAGTAACCATCACAGTGGCACACATCCGAGAAAGAGTCTCATATAAAGAACTGGACAGCACGGGGCCCTGACACCTGCTGGCGAAAGAAGTTGACTACAGTCCATGAGTGCCTGACAGCACAAATTAACTAGATTCCAATGGGTAAGATACACCTGGAATAGCTGACAAAGGCTGAACAGTACCAATGGCCTGCCTCAGTAGAACACTGAAGCTCCTGTCAGGCATCAATGCAGCTAAGATGAGCAGAAACATGGATCAATATATGATCAGGGTCCAGAAAGGAATTTAGATACTGACTATGGAATGGAGCAACCATCAGCCACCTCCTGTACATGGATGACATCACTGATCCACACCACTAGGATCTACAACAGTGACACTGGAATGTCAACTATCCAGGATAAAACAGCAAAGATCCATGAATACATCAGGAAGATGGCTGCAAAGTATCATGTACTTAGTGAGTTTCTCAGGCAGCAGAAACCCAAGAAAGAAGAGGAACAAGAACAGGAGCCATCATGGAAGGACAGGCCCCTGTATGACTGGGGTCCACCACACCAAGCAAGACCCCAGGTGCAGGCTGTGTAGAGACGCTCCTGAGACAATCTAGCACGTAACAGCAGATGCTAGCAGGCAGGGCATACATGGAGCATCATAACCAAGTGGCTGGCATCGTATACAGGAACATCTGTGCCGAGTATGACCTGGAAGTCCAGAGGTCAGAATGAGTGGTTAAGAATGACCGAGCTAAGATCTTGTGGGACTTCCAGATAAAATGGTGATGGCTAACCAACCGGACATGGTAGTGGTGGACAAACAGGGGAAGAAAGCCGCAATGACAGATGCAGTAATACAAAGTTACAGTAACATCAAGAAGGAACACATGAAGCCTGAGAAATACCAAGAGGTGGAGAAGAGCTTAGAGAGGATGTGGAAGGCGATGGTAACAGTGGTTCCCGTGGTAATCAGGACACTCGTGACAGTGTCACATTCCACAACAACCATCCTTCCACTCATTTAGCCTTTTTGTGCTAAATGATAAAAAGATAATATTCATGAACCTTTTGTAACATTGTCCAAGTAGAAAGTCCATCCTTTATGGCAGGGGTGGCCAACCAGGCAGAGACCAAGAGCCACATTTTTTACCGTGTTACCGCAAAAAGCCACATCACACACATGGGCACACATGAACATCACCCCATCCCTTCTTCCCACACATACCTTTGCTCAGTCAGATTTATTGTAAATATAACGCATTTT
>VOQJ01037404.1:0-16998 GCA_015052665.1 Apistogramma diplotaenia | reverse complement strand
CAAGAAAAAGAATATATATATATAGATGTATATTTATACACACATACACACATATACATATATACATACATACCTACACATATATACACATGTACATACACACATGCACACACACACACACACATATACATGCGCGTACATACACATACCTATATACAGACACACACACACACACACACACACATACATACATATACGTTTTAGTGCAGAAAAAGTGGATTGTGCGAAAACAGCAGTCAGCCTAACTACAGGTTTGTTGGGAGCAGTGGTGGTTGTAAAGTCTCACAGATGCTGGAAGGAAGGACCTGCGGTATCGTTCCCTTAAAGTTGTCCTTCGTGCACTTATTGCTGGAGCTTTAACCTTTTTAGCCGTTTGCTCTTTTCTATGCACTTTGGATGTAAGTGACGTTTTGCCAGAAATATCTACTTTGAAAAATGTGCATCTCCGGATTATCAACACCTAGTCAATGAAAATGGGAATTTCAGTCATTTAGTGGTTGCAAGGATTTTGGTGTGCCACAGAGTTGGTGAGAAGTCTCTAGGCCTGTATCACAGGGGCTTCATTTGCAGGTGGCATACAAACCCAGGTGAAAAATAATGAAGTCAGGCTGAGTTGAATGGAATGGATGGAAAATAATAGAGCAAAAGGCTGTTGTGCTCCTTTTTTATTGCTCTTTCTGCTGTTCTCTTTAGGGGCTTCCAAAGCAGATCATCGTCCTCCATTTGTTTTAAAAAATTCTGTTCCTTTTTTATTGTTAATGAGTGATGAGTGGAATTGTGGGGCCAGAAAAAGCTCGAGAACTGCTGCATTTTTCTCATAAGTAGGCAGGAAATTTGCTCAACTCGAATCCTCGGGCGCTCCCCTCCTCGTCTTCCTCATATATCACAACTCTTTTTCTGTTTCAGTGTAGAATTTCCAGACTTGGCTTTCTCTTATTTTCCCAGCATTCACTGCTTCTACCTGAGGAGCGCTACCAACTAAACAGAGAGCTGCTCATTATGTGAAAGAGCCATCCTCTTCCTGTTTTAGTTGCTCTGTTAATTTTGTGCCCAGTGGCAGATGAAATTGCAAAGTGAAAGCGAGGCTTAACGACAGACCAGTTCAAACAGATATTGTCAGTATTCTGTATCCACTATGTTTACTTTATAATGATTACGTTAAATCGCCCATTTAAACAGCAATTTAGTTTTAAGAAGCAAATGCAAGGAGGTAAATATGTCCAACATGAACCTTTTTCACTCTCCAGCTAAGTGGATCGGGAAATTACCTTTGTGTGTCAGACAGACTTTTGTTTCAGTAACTTTCATTGAAACAAGAATAAATCCTGCTGAATGCATATTTAAAGAAGAGGCTTGAACAAAATTTGAAGCATTAAACTACATTTTAATGGTTTTGTAAACACAACAGATGGTTCTTTCTAATCAGTTTAAACCTCCCGATCATGCTCATTCTTTACTCTGCACAGTCCGTGAGGTTTTGTCCCAGTTCTGCTGCTCAATCAGTGTTTGTTACTTGGTTTAGGTTAGGTTAGACGGCTAGGGTCAGAGCCAGGTGGGGACAAGCAGGGGATATGGGTGGGAAGGTAATGGCTGGCTAGTGTGTGTGTGTGTGTGTGTGTGTGAAGCAGCACGTCCATAAATGAGACAAAAGGAAGAAGGGGACTCTTATTACATCACTATTTTGGTACAGACATCTATCAACAGATGCCAACTTGTTGAACATTTAAATCACTGAAAGCCCATGTGAATGAATCTGTTACAGTAAAGATATGCGAGCTGCAATGACACAATGTGTTTCACACAGCCTGATACACTGAGAGTGGAAGCTTGTAGTCATTAATACCAGGGAGGTGTTGCAAACTTTCTCCTTCCTCCCTGCACTTTGTTTCCTTCCTTGTTCCACAGCATAACAAAAAACTGGCAACAGTGACACTAAAAGACACAGGAGGTCTTGGAGATACAGTATCAGTCAAACGTTAAGGTTAGACGGCTGGAGTCAGAGCCTGTCGTTCCCCCGTGGCTTGATGCTCCATCATCAGCGCCGCAGTCGAAGTTCCCATTTGTCTGGTAGGACTCATGCTCTGCCACTTCAGGTCAGCTTAAAATAGGACCGCAAAAAACCCCGCCACATCTCTGCTTCCTTGTTTCTACATTGCAACACTAGCACATATCACATGTAAACACATTTAAGTTGGAGCCACTGAAGGCCTGACACAGCTGTAGAAAGTTTACCCCAGGACATCATCAGCAGGTTTCTGGGGCACGGACAGGGGCGAATTTAAAAACACCTTAGTCATGCCTCAAAACTGTGGAGGTGAATTTTTTACAGCGGCCTTTTCCATGCAGGCTTTGAGCTGGACAGGAAACTAGGCATACTCCACAGGAAGCGTCTGGATAAGAGGCGTCTCACGGAGCTCAGGCACTTTGTTGCTGCAGTGCATCACCTGAAGTGTTGGCCTGGAGCTGCAGAGGCCTGACTGTTATTGGGTTGAACTTTGTGCAATTTTCAGTTTTTATTGAAGCAATCTTGTTTACTGAGTCTCTTGTTTACATGTTGTAACTGATAATATCTTTCCATGTCATGTGCTGTTTTCTTTTGCAACACGACACTTGTCTATTCCGAGCTTGGCTTTCGTGATTGCTGGCGTACGAAAGCTGCTGTTCCTGCCAGGCAGTGATACACAGCTGCCCAAACCTTTACCGCGCCTCTCTTTGATGTGGGGGGGGGCGCAGGGTCAAATGTGTAATGTTTGGATTGTTATATCTTTTGATCATTATTGATTTATTTAACTAACTGCAGGGGTTCCTAATAACGTGCGGGCAGACAGAATAATTGTTCCTGTAAATCGCTGGTGTCGGTGCGACTCTGTGCTCTGTGTGTCCAGACAGATCACTCTCTAAGGGAACCGTTCGGAGAACACGCCTTGCGGGTGAGCCCTGAAGCTTCACGAGTCTGCTCCTGTTTGTGTAAATTTACACTTTTCCCCTCTGAAGTTGACTGATGTGTACTGTGTTCTGTCAGTTTTTCTACATATCTCATGACAAATCTTCTTTTGTTTTGGCAATGCTGCCTGAACACGCAGCCAGATTTCTGAGAGCTGAGATAATACTGTGGAGCTTTGGGGCCTGGTGGAGGGCAGAGCCCACCGACTGAAGTCCACATGAGTGCAATGTTTTCAGAGGCAAGCTGCCTGTTTATCAGGCCTGCAGAGGGTTCCTTCCTGGTTTTCTTCAATCCAGTCTGTAATTACTGTAGCTGGCTGACTGCACTACAGTGTGTGCATTTCCCAGCACTCCCAATGTTTTCCCCATGTTGTGAGCTTCCTATTGTATCCTGATAGGCCGAAACTGTGCGCTGCAGAAACAACTGAAGACACCGAATTGCTGAATTACTCAGTGTAACGATGTCGATATTCTGTACTTACTGTCACAGAGTGCTGTGGAATCTGACACAGAATTGGTCTTTTTAACAAGTTTTGCTTGTGTAGCTAAAAGCCAGATATAGCTCACTCTCTGACCTCCAGTCAGACGGACATATCAGTGCACGCTTGTTATTGGCTCCTTTCCCTCTTCCAGATTTATTTCTGAGCATTTTTTTTTGCAGAATATATTGCATAAAAAAATGTGGAAGTGATGCAATAACATCATGTCTCGAGTACTCTGTAATGCTCTCAGCACTTAGAAGCACATCCTGTTTCTCTCAACCATCACGTTAGCTAATGTATCTCAATAGGCTGCTGCTCCTGTTAATAATTTTTTCATATAAAAAAAGGCTTGTAAAAATAATATGACCTAATACTGTTGCATGTGTCCACTTACGTGGTTGTTGTAGGCTGGATCATTCATTGTTGTAAAAGAAGGTTGAAAGTTACTCCATGTGCACTCGCTGGTATAAAGTGGAAGCTGGAAAAAAAAAACCCACCAGTGTTTTCATCTCTCTCCTTTCACTCACCATCTGCATCCACACTGTACCATCTTAAGTGTAATAGTGGGCGAATAGCTCTAATGTTTTGAGTGTGAATTCAGCTTGCTTAACTAACCTGCTTTACTTTGTGGTGGAAGCACAGGTGTCCTTTTTTCATTGTTTTGCCCTTTCCTGGAGGTAGAGAGGGTGTTATCTACCAAAAGGAAGGTTGGTGTTCAGATGCAACTTTTCAAACCTAAGGTGTGCTGTCGCGGTCATTTTTTTTGGTTCATTCTGCACAACTCTTCCAAACACGATGTACCTGTTCAGGCCTTATTTTACCACATAGTGAAGTAACTGGACAAAGCACTGCAACATCATAGAGAATTTATCAGTCGTTAGCACATCCTAAATTGATAATTAAATTTAAACAAGCCAAAGGAGACAATACCCATCTCTTTACAGTTAATCACTGTCCACGACTTTGTCAGGGCAAAGCCAGTTTCATGTAATTAAGCTCTTTTCTAAACAGACAGGAAACTTATACCTACATATAGTCAAACTCTGATCCTCTTAAGCATTATAGGATTTGACTGAGATGTCTGGTGTGTGCATGTGCATTCGGTCTGCTTCATCTGTCATTAGTTAGATTTTTTATTTTTTTTTGCAGCCGCTTTGTGGGTTCGCTCTCTCGGCCCACAAGTGACTTTCCATTCTGTCAGACGGAGATGGTGAAGTCATCGGACTCTGTCAGAGACAATGTAGTTAGAGTGTCGAGCATCGACTCCGCTCTGAAGACAGTAAGTGGTACCTTTTCATTGGTCCTTGCAGACTCTTACAGCAGATGGTTCCAATAACTGTGCCTGTTTTACCACTTCACTTGGACTGCAATGTGAACGCGTACGTGCAGTAATCATCTCTGAACCTCCCACCAGTGGCCTGAGAGCTTATTGAGCATTGCCCAAAGTTTAGAGTAAAATGATGTCATTGCTTTGAGAAAATACAGCGACAAACAATAGTGATGACAATGGAAATTTGTTTTTGTATATCTTGTGGTATAGTTTAGTAGCTTAAAAAAATAACTTTAACCCAGTTGTCAAATGAAATTAATATAAAAAAAACCCAGCCACAGTCCCCTGCTAAGCATGTAGGAATAAAGCTTGTGCATCATAATTCATGCTTATCGTATTTCTTGCTTGTCACTTGTTGACAATTAGAGTAGATTCCCCAAAGATCCGTGGAGGTGGTCCCGTGACTCGTGGCCGGTGAATCCAGAGGGCTAGCAGTGTGAGTGTTGAACTCGTGCTGATGGAGCAGTTCAGGGCTCTTCTAGCCACGTGGCAAAGGAATGCCAGTTCACTGAGTGAGGCTTGCTGTTAAGGCCTCAGGGGCCCGTAGGGTCTACTGACAGGAGAGGAGCTTTTTGAAGCTACAAGCGTCTATCAGGGTGTGCCTCTTTTCTTTCGATTGGGTAATGTTCCTTTCTCAGCTTACATTTGTCTCTGAAATGTAAAACAACAGCAGCAGAAGCAGCAAAACAGGATGCAAACACAGGGCTAAACAGTATCTTTTGCAAATAAATATGTTAATTTTATCCTGGAGTCACTGTTGTTGCTCTGGTAGCAACATTCAGAATCTCACCATATTCAAAATACAATGAAAAATGTCCTGACTGTTGACTGAATGTGCACTGAATGTGAGTAATTTTTGCATGCACAAATTCTTTTGTTTTTTGTTTTGATCTTTCCGGCTTAAGCTCTCGATGACAGCTGCACTCGTGCAAGTACCTGGGCTGCTAGTCGTGATAGTAACGCTGGATTATTGTGGAGCCCTTTTCAAGTCCTGTACTGGTAGTCTGACCTGTCTTCAAACAATGCCCATCTCACTCCGCGAGACATTAAAATACCAAAGGCAGACTTCACCCAAAACTCACGGAAGCTGCGGTCTCCACCCAAGTAGACCCACGGATGCTTAATGCAGACATTTTTCACATTTTGCTTTGATGTTGCGCTCTGGCACAGACTTCCTGGCATGACTTTCAAAATACTTGAAGGTTGTTTGGCAGAAAGAGAGACGTGAAGTGTATTTTATTCTGTCAGCTCAGCTCTGTTCTGACATAAGCATGTGTTAGCCGCAGTTACTTTCACACGCAGGGCACATATGTAAGCATAATGAATACAAGTGTCTGAGTACAAGGTGGGCTATTAGGCATGCATACCTAATCACATCTATCAGCCTGTGTTAGTCTTAACATTTCCTTACAGTGAATTTCAAGGATCTCTGTCTTCCTTCTACAAACACTGTCTGCTTTTCTGCCGGAGTATAAAAATACCGCAGGACAAACACCATACTGTGTGCAAAAGTCTTGAGCCACTCCCCATTTCTTTAGTCTGCTTCCAAGGAGCCAGACTTTATTTAAATGTTTTTTTAAGCAGTCTTGAGGAATAGTTCCCCAGGCTTTCTGAATTTCAAAGTTTTTCTTTAGACGTTTGGTTTGCTTTGGGATATCTCAGCATGGTGGGCAGTGGGCAAAAATTATTAGGAAACTGGGCAGGTGGAGGATAAAAGATTCTCTGCAGCAGATGAACAGTATGTGAAAGTTGTCTCCTTTAAGAAATGGGAAGAAATCCAGCATAGACTTAACACAGGATCTGCTGTTCAATGAAGCCTCATCAGAAATGGTCTCAGTGGAAGGGTGGCTGTGAAGAAGCCATTCTTAAGGAAGGGAAACATGGAGAAAAGGCAGAGTATGGCACATTATGCATGAACTATTCCTGAAGACTGCTTAAAGAAATGATAAGAAAGCTTAGCTCAGAGAGTTCAGACTGTGTTTAAGAACAAAAGGAGGTCAAATGTTGACTTTTGAGAATGTTAGAATTGCTTTTGCCTTATATTTCAACAAATTGCTGCACACATTTCCCATTTTCCTAGAAAAATATAAAGACTGAGGGGTGGCAGGAGACATTTGAACAGTAATGTATGTAAATTGCATGCACATTTAGCAGATGTTAATTCCACAGAGCCATTACATGAAGAGCTCATGATGCATCTAACATCCAACATTGGGTACGATAGAAACTCTTTACTTTTTATCAAAACAGGTGAATCCCAGTCCCAAAAAAATGCTCCAGTTTCAGATAAGGCGCAAATATCCATACATCATTTTCACGTTGACGGCGGAAATCTTGTGTAAAATGTTAGCTGTTGAAAAGTTAGATTTTTTTGTTGTACTGGTACGTACTACACAAAACCACAAGGACCTCCATTTACAGGCTCCCATGGTTACGCCTCTATAAAGCACAAGTTGTAAATATCCTCCAACAGCTGCCCGATGTTGACAGACGGGCTCATTCTACTTCTGTGCTTGATTTTCTCTCTAGTGTGTGTCTCAAATCCTTCAATGTGCTTGAAATTTTATCTTGTTGATGTGGGTGTAAGCTTACAGTGTTTCAAAATGCCTGTTGACTTAGTGTGGAGTGGTACTGACTGTCCTGTAATTTAAAGCAATTCGTTATGGTAAGCCGGAGTCATGCAGCAGATAAAATCCAGCTGTGTTGTCAACTTACCTTAAAACATTCTAACATTTTAGTCTACGTACCATTAAAAGAGCTTGATGTAATGTCAGGAAAATGCTAAATTTAATCACTCTAATAATAGAATATGGAAAACTTAATTCGTCTAAAGCCCTCAGTGAGAGTCTCTCTGCCACGAGATGACGTCAGGCTCTTGTGTCTTGCCTCCTCAGACAGGGCATGATGGTGCGGGCCAAGCTGAGGGTGTAGTCACATCTGGCAGAGATCGCTGAAGTGAGCAGGAGCCGCAGTACACCAAGACCATCTACAGCAGCTGGGAAAATGGGAGAGACAGAGGAGGAAAGGGACAACGTGGGGAAGCTGTTTGAGAACTTCATCCAGGCCTCGACCTGCAAAGGAACCCTTCAGGCCTTCAACGTCCTCTGCAGATGTCTGAACCTCGACCCCGCGGAGCACAGCACCTTCTATAGCTGTCTGAAAGCGAAGGTTACCTCCTGGAAAGCCAAAGCACTTTGGAGTAAGCTGGACAAGAGGATGTCCCATAAGGAGTATAATAAAGGCCAGGCCTGTGTGGGCACCAAGGTTAGTTTGATTCATTCTTTCCGTGTTTGTACTTTACACACAGAAAAAAAAAATCATATATTCCAGCAGGGGTGGTGATGATGCTTTTGAAAAGAGCAATATGGTGTATAATGATATATTATGTAAATATATATTTGCCCACTGTTCTCTTCTTTGCCATAAATTCTTTGATTATTTCCTGAGCCGTTGGTGTTCATAATGCTCCCACAGGGCCAGGCCCGTGCTGCAGTTCATTCCCTGAGTCTCTTTCCCCACATTTCCTGTCCTCGTTTCTAATGCATGTATCTAAAAATGAAAAAGATTTATTTCCTACAATCCTTTAGAGGCACAAGAGGCATTTTTAATCTGGTTTTAGGCAGGTAATTAATTTCTGTTCATCTGGACTGCATGTGCAAGTTTTATTTTGTGGATGTGTTGTTTATGCGGCCACGTAGTTATTTTTAAAAAGTCTCCTTGTTAGTGGTTTCCAGGCTCCTTTACCCCAGACTGTGGAGTCTGCTGCATGACAGCAGCTGTTTTTTTAAAATAGAAGAAACAGCCACGAGCGTCATCTTTTTCACACCGTTTTTATTTGCTTGGCAGAACCTTTCAGCAGCCACCTCCTACATCTCGACTCCAAGCTTGTCCTCACTCTTGAGCTTTGTGGCTTCAGTGAAGCTGATTTAAAACAATAAACTAGAGAAAATGCTTCGTCTGATGACAAGCGCGCATCTTTAAGTTCATGCACTGAAGGCTAGCAGTGTTTTGCAGGGCCCGAAAGTCTAAATGATAAAGTTTGATTCACGGATCATTAAAGTTGATGTGTAATGATTTAGGAAGTGTCTTTATGGCTTCACCTCACATGGTTGCTTTTTTTATTTTAACCCAGTCTCTCTGAGGCTCTGCAGAGTGCCATAGCTCAAGTAGTCTTTACTTAACCTCTACTTGCCCAGACATTTACTCTTTCATTGCTTTAGCAGCTCTCGACAGAACAGGAAATGCTTTCTGCTGCTGACAGGTGTTATGTGACAAAGCTGAAGTAAAGGCATCCTGCTTTTTTCTCAAAGACGAATCTGCCAGCAGAGAGAAACATACACATTCCAAACAGCAAGCAGCAGATAATTTAATTAAGCAGAATTGACATTTTATTACTATTAAAAACAAAGAAGAAAGCTCAGGACAGCTGTGCATTGCTTTACTTAACCCTCAAATAGCAAAAAAAATCATGAATATTCAGACAACAGATTAAACATGCAAGAAGAACGCTGTTCAGGGGGTAGTCTTCAAGTGCATGATGAAAAGAAACTTGCAAAAGGGACAAAAGAGCCACAAAAGGGTGTGTATATAGTGTCCTGTGTGTGTGGGCAGTAAAGGTGATGAGGGAAAATATGAAAACCTGGAGGATTGCTATTACCTTGCAGCCATCAGCTGTGCCCAGCTTAAGAGAGTGGGCTTTTTTTTTATTTTACTTGTCCAGAGAAACAGACAGATTCACTCAGCAACTGTGATGATTTGGCCCCAGGAATACTGAAGGTGGGCTCTGCATCCTTCATAGGCTCAAGCCAAAAGGTTGGAGCCTGGGTTATTATTAAAATGTGCTTTTAAATGCGTCAGTGTGAGCCCAGTTTTACTTGTTCTGCCTGATTTAAGCCAGCACATAAACAGGTAATAAGAAGGAAAAATATTCTTGAAGAACGTGTGAACCCTAAAGCTTCGGAGCCAAGACTGTTAATTCTCACAGTCCACAGGGTTGTTATAAAATGTAGACGCTTAACCAGTGAGTGGGACATAGTGAATCTGGATTTGTTAATTTGCGAGCGTGCAAAAGCCAGAAATTTAATGAGGCGGGTACACGTGCACAATGATTTAATTACTCTCGGGAGCAGGCGGTCTGCTGTTACTGGATTAAAAAAGGTCGCCTCTGAGATTCGTGAGGTGACGAGTCATCTTTATGACAGATCGGCGCTTTAACACTGACACATGTGATATCACTCAACACCTCTTCTTCTTCATGTTGCTGCTTCTTCATGTAGCAGTAACTTTTTTTTTAAAAAAGGATGTGATGTCATCTGGGTTTTATTACCGGACACAGCTGGCTGTGGTGACATGTAGCCATAGCTCGTGTCTTTCTCATGAACTTTTACTGCGCACAGCAGAATGAATCTTTTTATAATATAGAAAAGACATTCTCACCACGCTTCATTACATCTTGTTATTACACCTCATTTAAATGCATTTAAACCTAAATCTGCCTCATGATTTTTTTTCGTGTCGTTTCTGTTCACATCCAGTTTTACTTCACGGACTGCATTGTGCGCATACATGACCTTCTTTTGCCCCTGCCTTTGCCAGCTCATTAGCATCACCTGCGCATCAGTGAAGTCACGTGGAACAATTTTCGGAACAGCGTCTGAGTTTTGCATCACCCGTGAGAGCGAGCATGAAAATAAGCAAAACTGGAGTCACCGCCTCGCTGCTTTATGCCTCCTTCAACCAGTCGAGTTGCAGTTCATATATCAGTCTTGTGCTATTTTCTATGAACATAGTGTGGTAGTTTGTCGTGAGCGTGGGAATTCTTGCCCCGTGAGGTCAAATTGACCATGAATACAATCAGGTCATACTTGAGCCCAAGTGAACGTTTGTTCCACATTTAAAATAAAATAAAAAAATCCTTTGACCCTTTTCTGAGAAATCATACTCAGCAAGGACAGTGATGCACTATATCGGTTCTATTTTTACAATTGTTACAAAGACTGTTAGTTTGGTTAAGAGCTCATCAGCATCAATATGCATCAGATATATTGCTGGTTTTAATAACTGCTTAATTAATGAAACCATCTTACTGGTGGCTCTCGGAGGAGATGCAAATCCCTTCAGGGTTCAATCAGGAAGAGCCTCAGATGTAAAAAAACAAATTAAAAAACCCCCCAAAAAATAAATAAATTGGCAAATCGAGCATTTGTAACTGCCTGCTGTGGTGACCCCTTGTGAATGAGGGAGCGTGTTTGGATCTTTAACCACCTGAGACCCTGTGTCCTCATTACAATTTGACTTTTCTACACCTTATCTTTCATACAGTGCTTTATCCTTTGTAATCAACAGTGACTTTATTGTGTTATGCTGTAAAATAAACCTGTTGTTCTCATATGGGGACATAATATTTTCTGTACAATGGTGATTCTTAGTTTTTGTACTTATCAGGTTCAAATAATGAAGCAATCCCAAATAGCTAGGATAAAATAACTTAAAACTTAATGAAAGGCTTCTTGGTTATGCTACTGGTTCACACCAATCTGTGAGTTCAGATTTTGCCTCACACCGGCTGGGCTCAGTGATAAGATGGGAGACACATGTCAGGGCTGGGATGAGAACGAGGTCACAGGTGGGAAGCTGAAAGGAAGCGTTTGTCCTGAGTCGGCAGATGTGGAGCCAGCCGGCAGGAAAAGCCTCATATCTGCAAAAATATATGAGCGAATGGAAAAAGCGCTCAAACAAACGGCACATCTTTGTTAATTGTCGATAGAGAGATCCAAGCAGTGGTGTGAGTTTAGAAGAAAAAAAAACGCGCACACTGTGAAGATCCCTCTGAACAAACTGATTCTACTGCAGTCATCACATTTTCATTCCCAGCATCCTAAATCTTGCTCTGGCTGTGTAAACAGCTCGTACGCTTAACTTCCCCTTTGTTGAGGAAAACACACCTCGCTATTAGGAAGGCTTGTCCTGGCAAAGCTTCCACCGCCTGTTTGTGCTTCACACCTGGGAATACCTCATTTTTATAACCTCGGGCAGCTCAGGTGCAACGCTGTGTTTGTCATCGTAGCGGGCACTCAGCTACTCAATCCGAGAGGCAGAGTGTTGAGTGATGAAAACCCAGCTGTCTTGTTTTCGGTAGAAGGAAGAAGCCGTTTAGGTCATGATGTTGGATTGTCTCACAGAGCTGATTCATGTGAGCCCTTCTCACCCTTTCTTGTTATTCGGTTGGCGGATACACAGGATGGCAAGGAGTGAGCTAAGTCTGTGTGTTGGAAAAGTGGGAAAAAGCGAAAGAAAAGTTATTTTTTGCGCTAAATGTGGTGAGGCTATCGAGACAGGAGACAGCACCCAGCAGGAGTCGCCTTCAGAGGTGGCTTCGTTCTGCATTAAATCCCAAAAGAAACAAGCCTCACACTTCCATCTGCACAAGTCTTCTTCAAAGCTTCTTAATATATTCATGAGGAATGGAGACAGTGTTTGCCAGCACACATGCGCCACTTTTTTCATCTATCACTCAAGGGATGATGTCATGTTTGAACCGCACATTCTCAGACAGATGCTGCAACCTCAGTGAACTGACTCCATGCATTTTTTTGGGTGAGGGTGGTGCGTGAATAACGCCGTAGGTATGTAAAGGTTGGTTTTAGGTGGGTGGATGTTGTTTGCAAATATCCATTTTTGGGAAGTTTTCTGATAAATGCACCACTTCGGGCACGCCGCTCAGTCTGTTTCTCTAATGTTTAGTCCGTTATACTAACAATACTCACTCAACCACCAGGTGGTCCGCGGAAGCTGTCCTGAGACTCAAACCTCTGAGTCAGTGCCAGTCTTCCCTAAGGGTCTTTAAGTAAGACACTCAGCCTCTAAATGGTCCAGTGGTGCAGGAAAATGGTGCTCTCTCTCTCGTGATCTATGCAGATGTTATAATGCTCCCTGGCATGTTATAAACAAGTGGACTTTAAACTATTCTTCATCTGCGATTCGTCTTCAGGAAAACTCTCAGCCTCTGTTATTAATATCTCACAAAGATGAAGATCATTTCTTTGCGCCTTGTGTCGTTAATGAGGTCAATTTGTCATTCTCCCTTATTTTAGTGCCTCATCATTGGAGGAGGTCCCTGTGGCTTGCGGACTGCCATTGAACTTGCTCTACTGGGTGCCAAAGTGGTGGTGATTGAGAAGAGGGATTCTTTTTCCAGGCACAACGTGCTGCATCTTTGGCCTTATACCATTCATGACCTCCGGGGCCTTGGGGCCAAAAAGTTCTACGGAAAATTCTGTGCCGGAGCCATCGACCACATCAGTGAGTATCTGAAAGGAAACCGACTGCTGGCTTCTGCTTTTCATTGACCCATCGTCACATGGTAATTAACTTTTAAGGACGCTTTAGTCTTTGCCTTTAATGTGCGAAATATTCCTGGACACTAAAATTTCAGTCTCATTTAATTAAAAGTTCATTTAACATTTAGTTTTATGCTGTATTTTATATTAAACTGTGTAAATTGTGACATCAGTCTTTTTTTCTTCTTTCTGAAAAAGCTGGGATGCTGTGTATTAGGATCATCATCAATAAAGCATCATGTCAGTAGCATGATGAGTATAAAAAGAGCATCTTAGAGAGGCAGAGTTTCTCAGAAGTAAAGATGGACAGAGGTTCACCAATCTGAACACGGACACTGCGTTATCCAGACTACAGAGAACAGGGACAATCTGCCTTCATATCAGCACTCAGTTCAAACGCTCTGATGGTACGGCGGTGCATTAGCATCTTGCACATCTGGAAAGGTACCATCAGTGCTGAAAGGTAGATGCAGATTTTAGAGCAACATGCACTCCCATCCAGATGATGTCTTTCTCAGAGAAGGCCTTGCATAGCTAATCTAGTTTATGCTAAAAGTCCATGCTTGTGCACATCCAGGTACCTCCAGGTTTTAGAAAAGAGAGAGAAGTCTGCACACTTTGTGACTCCCAATATTTTTATCCTGATTTTCTTTATAGCAATTTAATTTCTAATCTCTCACTGAAACACCTGAAAATACAGGACCAGTCAAAGATTTGGACACACATTCGACTGGTAAAAAAAAAGAAAAAAAAGGCAGTTTTGCATCTGTATACAAATGCTAATGTGAATCTGTGTCTCGCAGGCATTCAGCAGCTGCAGCTGATCTTACTGAAAGTTGCCCTCATTGTTGCTGTTGAATTTCACATCAATGTGGAGTTTGTCACCCTGCTGGAACCTCAGGAAAATGAAGGTCAGTTTCATGTCCAAACAACAGATTAATCACTCACTGAGAGTTGGTTTGTCAGCCGCAAGATTTGGGGAGAGTTAAAGAGCAGAAACGACAGCTTGGTCTGTTGGTAAGGTTGAGAAGTTTAGCAATGTGTTAAGCTTAAAGCAGACATTTTACTAGACAGCTATACTGTGGAGAATCCCAGAGGATTTGTAGTAATCCTCCTACTCTGCCGCTTCGGCTCCAATTCAGGGCCGGTTAGACAGCGAGAGACTTCTCATCCTGCAGTATTTAATTTCCTTGACAGCCACCAATAAACACGGTACAAACATTGGCACTGATCTACTTTTCTTTCGTATTTAGATGAGGTTAACAAAGGTATGTCTGATACATGAAGACCTGTTGTAATAAAAGCAGTGGGAAACAAAGTATCACTTTCCTCTTCCGCTGACCTGATCCTGTAAATGACTACTTGACCCCCACGTCCATCATTTCCCTATAAGTTCTGAACAAGAAAATACCCAACATGCTGCTGTGCTGTTCCTCCAACTGTTATATCAAACACAACGATAAGAAGAAGAGCCTCGCCTAAATTTAGACACGGACTTGTCCCCCGTGTTCTGCTGTGACGGACTTAGCCGTGCCCTTGACATCATGGAGTGCATTTTCCACATGATTATATTGCACAACCTGCCAAGTAGTTCCTGTGCTGGTCTCACACTTCTGCAGCTCCCAGTGCTCGCTTAAAATAAAGTCAAAAGAATAATTCAGACAATTATGCTGACGGTCTGCGGGCCAGATGTGGTGGAGTTTACGCTTTGATTTTCCTGCTTTCCTGTTTGTTGAAAACCTCTATTTGTCCTTTTATTGCCATCATAGCGAGGACGGCCTCACAGCAACAGTGCTGAAGTATATTTATTCCTTCTCATTCATTCCGCACTGACGAATTTAGAGTTGCGCAAGCATGGCAGGCAGCGGAGTTGTCATGGGAGAAAATGTAACCGTCCCGCTGCTGTATGTTATTGTTCTGTGGGGGAATATTCAAAAGGGAATGAAAGGCTATCTTCCTAGGATTTATATGTGGCATTTTGCCCATCTCAGTTTTACTTTGTCTTTCAGGAGTTGGGTGGAGGGCTGCAATCCGACCTGCTGATCACCCTGTGGCTAACTTTGAGTTTGATGTCGTGGTGGGGGCTGACGGACGCAGGAATACCCTGGAAGGTGAGAAGGCAGCGAACAAAAGAGATGAACCATATAGGTGCCTCAAGGGTGTACTGTACTTGATAGCAATTATGATCCTTTACACAAGGTTTGAACCTGCTGACACTAAGAAATTACTTGAAAGGTTTTAATAGCAGAAACAGTAATAACAGTGTTATTTTTATAGTTTTTCGTCTATGAGCAGCTGGATTGTTCATGTCGAATAACATGAGTTAGTGGCTGTTCTCTTTACAGCCATTACATTCCTCAGGACCTTTTCTGGGCTCTCACTATAAATAAACTTGTTGCACATTATTATAACGCTATAAATGAAACTCCTTTTACAAACTTGCACTTGCACAGAGCCATTGATCTCTCCCAATGGGACTGGCTGCACACAAAACAGCCAAAGCGCCGTACATAAATAGAGCAGAGCTGGGGCTCAGCGCCGCAGCTGATGCTGTCATGCTGGAGCGGCTCCATCTCCCTCCATCTCTTCTCTTTTAAAAATGCTGTCATCTAACAACCAATTCGCAACAAATGCTTATTCCTAAAAAGGGCATTCTGGGGCCGAACAAGACGTTTAGCTCATTCCCCAATTATGAAGACTCCTGGGGGAAATGAGTTTTCCCTGCAGTGAGACTGCTTTTGTGTCTTAGCTACGGTAACAGAGAGCAAAATGCTCTGTTTGTTGTTGCTGCTTTTGGAAACCAGCAGTGGATGATGTTGAACAGTGACAGTGTGGAGAAGCTGCAGCACATGCTCAGAGCATTGCTTCCAATGTTGCCGTCACACACGCTCACCTTGTTGTAATTAATTTTATCCCGTATCCTTCACGCACTCACAGTTTTAGAATTAGTGGAATTTATTTTGTGAGTCCTTCATTTACTGGTTAAGAAAAAAAAAGTTTGATAGTTTGATTTGCCAGGAAAATGTTGAACTTTAATTTTAGTTGGTTTTGGGGATTGAAGAATGCAGGATTTTTTTGGTTTCCCGTGTCCATTTATGTTCAAAATAGCTGACATTGGCAGTCATCAGCAGAACTATTCTGCTACTTTTGTATTTGAACTATTTAATTAGATTCCTCAAAGATACTTTTAAAACTACTTTGAACTACTTTTATTCTCAAACTTTGAATAAATTATCAATAAAATGAAAGAATGTCACTTACTTTTGGGTCTGAAAGCTACGTTTGACAATTTACTTCCTCGTGCGTTTTTGCAACACATAGCTTTTTGTTCTCTTGTCTCCATAAAGGATCACCTTGGCAAAGCTGCCTCTTATCCTAAAATGACTTCCTTGTAATTGTGGTTTAATGCTAGATTTCCTCTGGAAAGGCTGACAGGCCTTTGTTTGCTTCCTTCTCCTTTTCTGATTACTCCAGGTTTCAAAAGGAAGGAGTTTAGGGGTAAACTGGCAATTGCTATCACAGCCAACTTCATCAACAGGAACACGACTGCAGAGGCCAAAGTAGAAGAGATCAGTGGAGTGGCTTTCATCTTCAACCAGAAGTTCTTTCTTGACCTCAAAGAGGAGACAGGTGGGAAAGGAGATCAATCAGACTCATTAAAATGATCAAACGAACAATCTCAGAGACTTAGATTGAATGAATGTCCAGTCCTGTAAGTCGCGATCTCATGCTGAATTGTTAGAGCATTGCCCATGATTCAGTATTGTTTGGTCTATGATTATAACCCATTGGTAGGTAGTTGCTAGGCAACATGATATATCATGGATAATGAATGTTTAGTGTTGTTTTTTTTTTTTTTGTTATTACTGTGAAGTTTAAATCATATTATATTATTTCAAAAGGC
>VOQJ01037400.1:43328-55641 GCA_015052665.1 Apistogramma diplotaenia | reverse complement strand
AACTACCCCCCCCCCAAAAAAAAAAAACCCAACAAAAAACAACGAAGTCATTAAGAGCACAAACACAAGTCTGCACATACAGTACATTAAACATTCGTAATGGCTGGTCTTTATGTTTTTCTATATATACTTCAGGTATTTCCATCAGACGCATGCTGTGCAAAAAATAAACCTCCGTAATATGCAGCACCATAAATAATTGAAGAGATAAAAACTGTCATCCACAATATGTAATTTCATTTCAAACTCAATCTACCTGCTTCCTGTTTTACTTTGTTAATCATTTTCCTTGTGTGTCATGTTTTCTGTAATTCTTCCCACTTGGTTTCACTTATTTATGTCCCAGTCATTGCCTTTGTTAGTTTCCAGCCCATGCGTTCATTCCTATGCTTTAGATTCATTTTGTTATTATTCCATTGAAAGATATTCTGTATATCCAACTTTTCTTTTTTGCTTGTGCCTTTTTTGCTGTAAATGTGAAAATGTCAAGTGCCACTCAGAATTAGAGTCATTAAAAAAAATGGTGTGTACACTTTTACAGGCTCGGTGAACTGGACAGTTGACTGAGTGTTTTTAAAAAAATAAAAAAGATGCAACAGTAAAACAACAGAAACTCAAAATGCCACAAAAGCCAACTAAACTGGGTCAAAATCAGAAAGGCCGCATTAAACTTGGTTAGAAAACATGGCTGCTTTTGATCATTGAGAGTAACTAGTACCAGAATGATGGGAGGAGAAAGGCATGGAGAATCCCACGATCTCAAACACACCACATCCTCTGTCAAACACGGTGGAGGCATTTTTTATGCAGGCATCATCAATGCAAAGGATAAAGGAAATCGCATCATGTTTAATTTTGTATGCGTTTAGTGTGGGTGGGTGTGACGTGGTATTATGTTGTCTCACTGTAATCTGCACACGATTACTCATGTTCATTTCTGTGTTCTTTTCTTTGTGTACTCTGATTTTTGCATGTGTGAGCTTATGCGTGCATCCCCCCTCTTTTTCTGTGTGTATGTGTGCGTGTTAGAAATGATTAATGAGTCTGGAAGAGTGCCTGTGGGCTGAGATCAGGTGCAACAAGATTTAACTTAGCAGAAAAAAGCTCAGTTCTATTCGTACACATTCAATTAACCTGTCCCTGTGCACTCTCAGGCTTCCTCTGCAGAGCCATTCATCTCTAAGTTATACACATCACTCTCCTCCGGCCATCAAGGGCTCCCATTTAAACGGCATCTTTCATTTGTAGCCCCTTTGTGCTTGCAGTATAAGACTCACACACAGCCTTTTAATCCACTTAGTACAATCTGGTAAGGAAATATAGTACCTACACTATATCATCTAGTGTTAAATAAATGCAGCATCTATGTTATTTACTTATTACTTCCATGCTTCCATTTTCTTTTACCATAGCAACCTGCTGGTTTCAAATAGTAAACTGAGAATTAGTTCATAATTCATCTGTAGGCTAGTCTTTCAGGAATTTAAACTGGAAAGATGTAATTTTTCTCACATTTTTATACTAAAATACACTAAATACAGTCATCTGATGCTTTGTTAGATACACATGTTCAACTGCTCTTTAACACAAGTAGGTAATAAGTCAATCACATGGCACCAACTCAGTGTATTTAGGCATGCAGTTCAAACTGAGC
Organism: Apistogramma diplotaenia; assembly: GCA_015052665.1. NCBI lineage: Eukaryota > Metazoa > Chordata > Actinopteri > Cichliformes > Cichlidae > Apistogramma > Apistogramma diplotaenia. The sequence goes on along the minus strand of VOQJ01037400.1, from coordinate 53,987 downwards.
ATCAGAATGGTGAAGAAAGGTGATGTAAGTGACTTTGAACGTGGCATTGTTGTTGGTGGCAGGTGGGCTGGTGTGAGTATTTCAGAACCTGCTGTCCTGCTGGGATTTTCCCACACAACCATCTCTAAGGTTAACAGAGAATGGTCTGAAAAAGTGAAAATATCTAGTGGGTGAAAATGCCGTGTTGATATGAGAGGTCAGAGGAGAATGGCTGATAGGAAGAGAACAGTAGCTGAAATGAGCGCACGTAACAATAAGGATATGCAGAAGAGCATCTTTGAACATACAATATGTCACACCTGTAAGAATTTAGCACAAACAACATGAAAGCGTGGATCCATCCTGCCTTGTTTTAACACCTCAGGCTGCTAATGGTGGTGTAATGATGTGGGAGACAGTTTCTTGGCACACTTTGGGCCTTTATTACCAATTGAACATTGTTTAACTGCCATAGCTTACCTGAGCACAGCCCCTTATTGACCACAGTGCACCACAGATTCACATCATGGATGTTCAGCTGACAAATCCACAGTAACTGTACGACACTAACATTTCAATATGGACCAAAATCCCAGAGGAATGTTTCCAGCACCTTGTTGAATCTATACCACAAAGAATTAAGGCAAAACGGAGCCCAACATAATACTAGCAGGGTGTACCTGATGAACTGCTTCACTAATAACCTCAATACTACTGTGCTGTAGTAGGTTAAATACTGATTATCACCAATAACACCTATAGAATCTGAACTTTGTGAGCTGCTCGAGCTCTAACGAAATAAAGCAACTTTTATTTTCTCACAGTTCATCGTAATATACAAGCCATTCAAAAGAAACCATTCAACATAAACATGTTGGGCATTTAAGCTGCACTGATTCATGTTTTATAATAGTTTGCTCCTATTGTAGTTTATCCCTTTGGATTTCAAACCTGTGCTGCATTTTTTTTTTACCATCTGTATTATTAAACAAGTGCAGATTAGAAACAGATTTTGTTGCTGCATAATCATGAAGTCATTGTTGTAATATTTGATGTCTCTTTAGTAGCACAGTGACAGGTTTTGTAAGTTTTATCAGCTTTGGTTTATTTACCTCACCAGGCATGTGCGCAGCTTAATATGTGAACACAACCAATTTACTTTCTGCTCTCATCAGCACTCATCTTCTAATGATCTTCGAGTCACTTTATGTTTGTCACTGTTTCCAGGTTGGAGCTTCAGTATGGGTTCGGCGTACCAGTTTCACAGTTGGAGGGTTTTTGTCGTCGTTTGCGCCCTACCCTGTGTTTGCGCTGTGGTGGCACTTACCTTTATGCCTGAAAGTCCCAGGTTTTACCTCGAGGTAAATGCACCTTCTTCTGATTTTTAGCAGATGCTCAAACTAAACTTGTTCTAGTTGCTCCTGAGTGTGCGGCATCAGTTGCATTCCCAAGAATGCCTCGTCATGGTGCTGTGCTCTTGTCCCCAAGCGTCATACAGTTTTACATTCAGCACCTTTCAGACAAATTGAGATTACTTGGACATTTCCCAGCAGATGTTTAATCAGACAAAAGCTGTGTGAGTCATTCGGTGCTGTTGGAGGCCTGTGTATGTGGAGAGTAGAAGCCCAGAGATCTGTGACAGTAGGTTTGCTGCTCCAGCATAATTATCCTTTGAAGTGAAATGAGTCACCATTGTCGTGACTCTCATCATTTTGCCCTATCCCGGAGAAATCAAAGGCCCGTATTTATGCACCTGAGCAGGCTGCTGCTGCTGCTGATCCCATGAATTTATCTTGTCTTCTCTCTCTCCCTTACTTTCCTTCCTGACAGGTGGGGAAGCATGATGAAGGCTGGATGATCCTCAAACAGATCCACGACACCAACATGAGAGCGCGTGGGCAACCGGAGAAAGTCTTCACTGTGAGTGTTTGTTTCTGCAGCGCTGGGTTTCCTGACGCTTAAGGATGTAAAGAGGCTTATGTTCTGCCACCACTGGGACAGATTTTAACGCTTTTACTGTGCAGGATCATATCTGAATTATGACGGCTCTGAAAGCTGTTCTGTGTCATTCAGGCTTATGTGCAGCATGAGCTGCACTTTGTTGAAAGGCACTTAGTCAACATGTTTCTTGAATTGATCCTATAGTATTGTACACACTGTTTCTATTCAGCCTTTTTTTTTTAATATCGATTAGGTTTGTTTCATAATTCTGTTTAATAATTTTTTTAAAGATAAATGAACAAACAAAATAAAAAATGGTTAAACTGGTACATAAGGTGAGAGAGGTTGTAACATCAGTCATGCAATGAGGCAATGTCCTACACTGTGGTTTGTTTTATATAGTGAAATACAATAAGTAGTACATGATCCAACCCATGTACTTTAGTCCAGAAATGTGGCAGCTGTCCATGTCATCTGTTCAGTCAATCCCTAGAAGTTCCAGTGGTCTCCCCCATTCTCACATATAAGAGTATAGGAATCACAGACTCTAAAGCTAGGGCTAGAACCTCAGGTGGGCTCTTATCTGGGGTGTGGTTAACTTGCAGTTTCTGAGGCTGGTAACTCTGATGAACTTATCCTGTACAACAGAGGTAGCTCGTGGTTACTAATATGGATTATAACGTTACTTAAATAGGGCTGTTCACTCTAAACCAACTCCACCTCTTCACAACACAACTGATGGTCTCAAACACATTAAGAGAAGAAGAAATTCAATAAATTAACTCTTGACAAAGGACAGCTGTTAACTGAAAGCCATTCCAAAGACTGAGAAAATACCAAGATGTACAAAGCTGTCATCAAAGCAAGAGGTGGCTACTTTGAGGAATCTAAACTATAAAACATCTTATGTCTTGTTCTGGTTTATTACTATTATTATTCTGGTTTGTTTAGCCCTTTTGGTTTACTAAATAATTTCATATGTATTTCTATAGTTTGGATAACTTTGGTATTAATCTACAATGCAGACAATTTTGAAATAATGAAAAACTACTGAATTACAACATGTGTTCAAACTATTGACTGGTACTGTAAGTGAAAAGCTATGATACTGCATAACAATGTCAGTAATTCCAAGAAATTAACATTGTTTGACTGTAGAGTAAACTAACTGTAAATTAATACGAATATTATTGTTATGCTGTTTTCCAATTTTCCAGGTAAACAGGATCAAAATTCCCCGGCAGATGGATGAATTTGTTGAAATGGAATCAGAATCTGGCAACCCAGTTTCCAAGGCTTTCTTTAGGATAAAGACTGAGGTTCATGGGGTAAATATTTGTCTTTTTATTTACAGAAGACAGAAGGCCTTAAGGGCACTTGTAAATTCCTGTGTTTATAAACAGCTTAAACCTTTCTAAATTAACTAAAGCTATGAATTGAATGTGAAATTTTTTTTTTTGACTTCATGTCCAAAATGTGTTGAAGAAACATTAAATGAAGCTCGAGTAGGACAGGGCTATGCTTTATGTAATACCAATTTAAACCACTAGATGGTGCAGCAATTTAACTTTTATCAGTGTAATTTTTATTTATTTAATCAGGCAAGTTACTGAAAGCACAACCCCATTTACAATGGCTGTCAGGCACAGAAAAGCCTTTTGAGAAAATGGAAATAGAGCTAAAAATAAAATTCAACAGCACACATCAGAAAACATTTGAACAACCTCTCTGGTGGGACAGTGCCCCCTGGTGGAGAAAATGTCTGTTAAGCTGTGCACTGGGTTTTTCGCTAAAAGTACCTTTAGTTTTTTTCATTTTTCTTATTATTCTACTGTAGCCAATACTGGTGTCTTTTCTAATAGAGTTCTTGTCTCTTTTTAGATCTACCTGAACCTTATGAAGTGTTTCAACTACCCTATGCAAGAAAACATGTTGCGACTGGCCATAGTGTGGTTCACACTGTCATTTGGGTGAGATTTGTCAGTTTTGTCATAGAAAAATCAGATTTCTTTGGTCAAATAATAGCTATAAGCAGTCAGGCTTGTGGGCACATTGCATTTCTGTCATTTTGAGCTCTGCTGTGTAGAAGTTGCATGGTCTCAAAATCAATCACTGACTGTTTGTCTGTGGATCAATGCTGCTTCACTGGTGCTTCTGTGGGTACAGAGGTGGACCTCTGTCCATATGTGTGTGGAGGAGTCAAGACAACAGGCAGACAGATCATTTATTTTTAAAGAACACAAGTATCTCCTGGACTTTAAGTGTGTCTGTCTATTTATCCATTGTTTTGCCACGTCTGACACTAAAATCAACAACCTCTAGCTGATGGACCTGTCAGCTGAGTCTTGGTATCCAACTATCACTGTGTCCCTCTGATTGCAGATATTATGGCCTGTCAGTCTGGTTCCCTGATGTCATCAAACACCTTCAAGCAGATGAGTATGCCTCCAAAGTGAAGATCCATAACAATGAACGAATTGAAGACTTCACCTTCAACTTCACCCTGGAGAACCAGATACACAAAAATGGTCTCTTCATTAATGACCAGTAAGACAAGTCAGCTTACTTAACATAATGGTAGCAAATCAATTACGCATAACTGATAAAATGTTACTACGCTGCACTTAAAAGTACAGTGTGTAAAATCTCACCACTAGATGTCAGCAGATTGCAAATTATAGTCAACTAAATTCTGTTTTCTTACCCCTCAAATTCATGTGCATAATCCTTCAGTGGCTGCTGTGGGACAAACATGTTTTAGTCAGCCAAGAGAGATCAAAAACATTGCATCTAGACTTTACCCCATAACAGCTGGTGCCAACTACCTTGGTTTTTCAGCCAGTCAGTGTGTTTTTTCTGCTGTTTGTGTATAAAAACATTTTGTGCACACTATAGCTTAACATATTTGAATAATATTAGCACTTAGCAATAAATCAGGAATAAAAAACTTAAATATTTCCTGGTATTTTATGTTTTTACTCCTCAAAAGCTCTGGCCATCATTCTCCTGTGTCCAAGTCTATTCACTCTGGTGTAAAAAGGAGTTAAAGTAAAACTTTGTGAAAAGAGTCTGATACGGATTGATAAGTCAGTGGAACTCACTTCTGACTGATGACAGTGAAACTGAGGTGAACTGTTGAGGATATCCTGAATTTTTCTGTTAGTAAGCGCTTTTTTGGGGTTTTTTTTGCCACTGTTAACCACTGTTAGTCTCTGTTAGCTGGAACTCGTGATACTATCTGAAGTGGCTCTAACATTGCTGGACTTGGACACTTAGTGGATAAATTCTCACGTGAGAATGTAATCAAACTGTCTATCAGAGGGAAAGTGTGATTTTTAGAACACTTGAGGTAACATTAGGTGGCAAAATGTTAGCTTATAATCAGCTGTTGTTTAGCTGGCTACTTGTCAGCTATCTGCAGATGGCAGTTTTGCATGTCTAATCTGCTGACAATAAGTAATTATGAAAATATGCCTTTTGCATATTACATATTTGGCTGGCCTCTAGCCAGATATATAAAACACAATTAGGTTAAACAGCGGCGTTCATCTCAGCCACTGTATTCAAGATGGTGGGGCAACATGGCAGCTACCACAAACCAGTGCCCTATGTATTTTTAACAAATGAATTCTAAGTTTATGTATCTTTTGTTAGAAGACATAGCTACGCACTAATTTATACATACTGAATATAGCATTCGTTTTTTCTATGAAATAATCGTAAAAATAAGACTGACTGCGCCTTTAAAGTTAACGGATCTCTGCTTCAGGTTTGTCAATATGAAGCTGAAGTCTGTCACTTTCATCGACTCCACCTTTCGTCACTGCAACTTTGAAGATGTTACATCAGTGGGCTCCTTCTTCAGGAACTGTACGTTCATTGACTCGGTTTTCTTTAACACAGGTGAGGCACGACCAAGCAAGTAGCATCTGTATGTTTTGTCATTTCTGATCAACCATGTGTAATCCTAACATGGTTAAAAAGAAAAATTTTAATCTGTGTTAATGTATTTTTTTATTCTGTGGGCAGATATCCATGAATCCAAGTTAATTGATGGCACAGAGGTGATCAACAGCACATTCACCCACAATAAGACAGGGTGCCAAATGACTTTTGACGATGACTACAGTGCCTACTGGGTTTACTTCATCAACTTCCTCGGGACCCTGGCTGTTCTTCCGGGCAACATCGTGTCTGCTCTTCTCATGGACAAAATTGGGCGTCTCTCCATGTTAGGTAGGAATGTCGAAAGATAGAGATGAGCTTTATGTTTGAACAGCCCTCTGGTAACACTGTGGACATGTTCACTTTTCCTTTTTTTTTACTCTTCTTTGAATGTGTGTGTATGTCCTCAGGTGGCTCCATGATCCTATCAGGCATCAGCTGTTTTTTCTTGTGGTTCGGCACAAGTGAGTCCATGATGATTTTCATGTTGTGCCTTTATAATGGCCTGAGCATCTCTGCCTGGAACTCCCTGGATGTTGTCACTACTGAATCCTTCCCCACTGTCCGGAGGTAAGAGGACAAACATGTTCTTTTCCTATACCTGACATCAATGTATAGATTTGTGTGTTTAAATAGGGCTCATTTGGTCCAGTTTATGCCACGTAAACATGTCTCACGGTCTTTGTTTCTGATCCTTCTCTCCCAGGGGAACAGGCTTTGGGTTCTGCAATGCTCTGTGTAAGCTGGCTGCAGTCCTAGGGAACCTGATCTTTGGTTCTCTTGTTGGCATTACCAAGGCCATTCCTATCCTCATGGCATCATCAGTACTTGTTGGGGGAGGTCTGGTTGGACTCCGGTTGCCTGACACCCGGGCAAATGTCCTCATGTAACACTAGTGTAGCGTTGCTCACCTGGGCTAAAAATCTAGATGAGTGAATCCCAGAGAAAGCCCAGTGAGTATTTTGAGGAAGGAGTGCAAGTGGCTTGGCTTTTATACATATCTTAACACACATCTCACTAATGTACTATAGGTAAAGCGAAACCGCAACCACACCTTTTCACAGTGCGTCTGACTCTCATCATACTAATCGAATCCTTGTGAGGCATTTATAAGTTCAGCCATTCTGTGAGTGATTCATCTAGAGAGTTCTGCATGACCGCAGAGACTTTGGTGGAGTTTGGTGTGTTGAGGTTGCACCTTCCAGCTACAGTCCTAGCCTCATGTAGTAAAACCGCACGGTTCAAATCTGAAGGCTTTTAAGATTGATACAGTCTTATTAAGGCAACCCAGATGGGTAGAAAAGTGAAAAACAAGCTGTAATGAGCACAGCCAACCTGCTGTGTGACGACGCAGGGAATAGATGATCAGACAGAGTATACTCATGACACAGCTGTATGACAGCTGGCTCGCTCACAGTATCAACAATCAGCACACAGACCATGTGTGCCGACAGTCGTCATGCAGAAATAAATATAAAGCAAAACATGCTGTAGGTAACTTATATATGAGATGCATATGTCTAATTATTTTCACACACAACATCAGTGATTACACACGCCACTGTATTTTGACCAGTGTAATGTTTCCTTCTACATCAGCAATCTTTTCAAAGAAGTTCATTTACATCAGAGACCAAGCTCTTTGCACTACCGACCCAACCAAGAATCAAAAAGGCCATATAGAAAAACTTTACCTGTATCAATAATTGTATGTCATGTTGAATATGAGGATGGAGATTTTATTTTCTGCTGTGTTTTTTGTGAAAGCCAGAATAATTTCTTCCTTTTGTCCAAATCTCTTTCTATGTGTGGTATTGTTGTAAAAGAAAAAAAAAGGCTCTAAGAGGAGCTCTCCTGATTTAGCTTTGTGTTGGATCCTGCTTGTGGCAGTAAACATGTCATGCTGCTTCCTTTCAACAATACTCAATGGCCTTTTTTAATGTGCCTCTCCTTGACTGGAGCAGTCTGCCCATAGTCATGTGCTGTCCAAAGGTTTTAAGGAACAGACGGAAACTGAACAGGGAATAAATAGATTTTTAAAAAGTCATTTTAATGTATTTATGTATAAAATATGTCACAAATATTGATTCATTTTTTTAATCTTAATGTCATGCTTTTTGTTAGACATACTTTTTTTCCTAAATCTTTTGTTCTTGTAAGTTTCCTTCTCTCCTGCAAAAATGCCACTGTTACACCCATAATATCATCTGTGGCCCAAGTTACCATGCATGACTACAAAATAATAATGTAAACAACAGCCATCTCTTTATGAGGGCAGATTGGTATCACCCATAAAAGTTTTTTTAACGTACCCAGTTCTTGTTAGTTATGGATGCTTGCTACATTCATTCAAAGTGGTACTAATCTGTCTAAACCACTCACTGCCCATTAATGTAAATATCTAATCAGCCAATGACGTGGCAGCAACTTGGAGCATTTATACAAGTAGACGTGGTCAGAACGACCTGCTGAAGTTCAAACTGAGCATCAGAATGGGGAAGAAAGCAACTTTGAACGTGGCGTCGTTGTTGCTGCCAGATGAGTTGGTCACAAGTTTTCTCTGTGAAAATACTTTGTTGATGTCAGAGGTCAGAGGAGGATGGCCTGACTGCTTTGAAAAACCTGACCTAACCCAGTATTAGCAAGATGTGCTTAAGAAAGTGACCAGTGAGTGTATGTATCTCATACTAAAATGTACTCATGAAAGTAGCACTTTAGCATTTTTGCCATACAACATAACTAGAAACATTAAGCAAACAATTGGTTGTCTCAAGAAATCTGAAAGGAGCCACTTTCATTAATAAATTATAGTACAACATTTATAAAACATAAAATATAAATATGAAGAATGAACTATTACATGTGGAAATGATCATTTATTTTTTTATGGTAACATAAATATTACAAGACATTAAATATAATATCTTTGTCCTTTTTTTGCTCTTTTACCTACTGGACTAGTTTTTGTTTTGTGTACCTCTATTGTACTTTTATTGCTGCATACATGTTTATTTTTGTGTAAAGGCAATAAAAATCTGATCACAAAAAGATATATGTTGTAGTTACCAAGATTTTAGTGTCAAATTCAAATCTTTCAACACGTGGACCTCAAAACACACAATGATGAAGATAATAAGACAAGGAAGTTTAAAAAAATCATAAAATTCACATTCACACTTATTTTCAAATTGCTATAATCGCTCCAAAAACTGAAATCGATGCAGTTTTCTTTTTCTTTTCAGATCTATAACAACTCAGTTGCTCTCAGTTTTGATTCATGTGTGTGTTGTGTTTTCTGTGGCTGCTAGCTTACCTAAACCTGCATTTCTCTGTATCTGTGACTTCGGTGTAGACATGGTTAGCCTCTGCGCTGCAGGTGCTATTCAAAGACATTCAAAAAAATAAAAAAAGTAAAGAAAATACATCAGCATCGCACATATGGACATCAAATTTTCCCAGATTTTGTAAAATAAGTTGTAAACACACAGTGAGGTTTGCTGCTATTGTGCAACATATTTTTGCACCACATATATCGGATTTAAATATTTTTGAAACAAGAGTGTGACATCTTGTGAGAATCTACATTTCAAAAAAAAAATTACTTCTGTCAGTAGCAAGAGAATCAGAAGGAGTCATCTGTGTGGTTGAGAAACCTTCATTGTTGTACTGTGGAGCAGTAATACTTTCTTTTTTCAGTTTGAGGTATTTTGAGGTTTTGGATTCTATGTACTGTATTTGTTTGTGGAAGAGAGAGTGAGTGAGAGTGTGTGTGTGAGCTTCTGTATCCATGAATGTAAATACGATGTACATATCAAAGCTGATGTTAGTGAAGTTTCTGGGTTAAACGTTTAAGCTCCTCGGGGGGACTCGTGTCTCCTGCTTCGTCCAAGCGATAAGTCCAGTACTGTATCTCTGGTGTACATCTCCCGTTTGTCCTTGGCTTTCACCTGCAACTCTGTGTGCGCGTGCGGGTGTGTTTGTGCTTGTGCACACACTTGCATGCAAGTAAGAAAATTTATGTTCTTTTATGCTCAACTTATTTCCCCCTTAACTGTAAAATTATCCTGGCCGAAAATGACGGCAATGTTAAGATTTTTTTTTGTTGAGGAAAACGTGAATGTATCACTCTTCTAAGTTCTGTTCACCTAGTTTATTTTGGGAGATAGTCAGATCTGTGTCAACAATAAAGTTGTATTATTGTGAAGGGCCTGCCAGTCAAGGGATGCCTGAGCTTTATGTTCAGAGGTCGGCAAGTGTTAAAAAAAATGTGAAGAACTATTTGCCAAATAATTGAATCCCTGTGAATAATATTAGAAATGGGAAATGCAGGAATTGCAGACTGTGCTGCTTTTGAACATATACAATAAAAATTTATGTTCTCTAGCAAATTCCTCTTTGCTTCTGTGTCACATTTATTTTAAACCTCAGATTTATAAATACATTTTTTAAATAGATTATGTTAAGGAATACATTTATATGCAGAAGACATATTTAACTTTAATTTATGTGCATCCAGTAAACCTGAATGAAATGAAAAGTGCCGCACAAAGCCATATTATGAAGGCTATATATGTTCACTTTGAGAGAGTTCAGCATTTGCAGTCATTTTTGAGGCTGTGCTGGAGCCAAGAAGTGGACAGGCCACTCTGAAACCTGTGTGTGGTTATCCCTTACACAACCAATGGTGAAGTCTATGATGGAACGAAGTACGTACATCCAGTAACCATTTCTGCAGCCCTTTTGCTTAACCACTTCTTTAATAACCCTTTTCCCACGTTAAAACAAAATGTTACC
>VOQJ01037400.1:0-24913 GCA_015052665.1 Apistogramma diplotaenia | reverse complement strand
GCATGACTCTTCTGTTCTCTTTGGTTTTTTTGTTTTCCAGCTTGTACTTGTACAAACTGGGAATTGCACCACAGATCCAAGACCTGCTGGGGAAAGTGGCCTTTACAGGTAACCTTCAAATAAATCACCTACAAACAAAAACATAGCACAAAACCTATTAATAACAACATATCATACCAGGCACCTAGTTATGCAGACTGCTTCTACAAACATTTGTGAAAGAATGAGTTGCTCTCAGGAGCTCAGTGAATTCCAGCGTGGTACTGTGATAGGATGCCACCTGTGCGGTCCTGTTGTGGAATTTCTGCACTACGAAATATTCCACAGTCAGCTGTTAGTGGTATCATAATAGAGTGGAAGTGATTCGGAACAACAGCAACTCAGCCACGAAGTGGTAGGCCATGTAAAATGACAGAGTGGGGGCAGCGGATGCTGGGATGCACAGTGCACAGAGGTCACCAACTTTCTGTGGAGTCGATCGCTACAGGCCTTCAAACTTCATCTGGCCTTCAGGTTAACTCTGCTTCACCCAAGCCTTGCATAACTAAGCACAATGCAAAGCGTCTGATGCAGTGGTGTAAAGCACGCCACCACTGGACTCTAGAGCAGCGGAAGGCACTTCTCAGTCTGGCAATCCGATGGACAAGTCTGGGTTTGGTTGAATTTAATTGGTCTGACTGCATTGTGCCAATGAAAGGAACTCAATGCTTCAGCATGCCAAGACATTTTGGACTATTTCATGCTTTCAAGTTTGTAGGGACAATAAAGGGATTTTCACATGACAATTTATTAATAGTAGCTGCCCTGAAATTGAGAAGATGACCTTAAGGAGGAAATTTGATCATTTAAACAACAAATCAGAGATTCAATTTTTTTTCTATATGGGTTCAGTGTCTGTCATTTTGAGTACACTTAATACTGTATCAGTAGGTTCCTTACATGCATCTGTCATGGTGTTCTTAGAGAAACATGGAGGTTCTATCTTCATCCTTAAACTTCCTCTTCTTTGGTATGAGAGAGCTGCTGTTCTTGTTGAATGTTGTTCTACTAGCAGCTGATTTTTAACTAATACCTTTTGGAAGTTTATGAAATTTTTATATTAGGGTTTTTCATTTTGTTGATGAATATTTTTAACAGTCATTGTAGGTGCTTTGATATCCACATTGTATTGGTTGGCTTTTGTTTTGCTGTACTGTGTAACTGCTATTTCCAGTTTCAATAATATTTGTGTCTTCCAGAGGAAGAAATCAGTAATATGAGGAGTGAACTGGACAAGTATGGCATACAGATGCCAGCTTTCAGTAAAATCGGAGGTATCCTGGCCAACGAGCTCTCAGTGGATGAAGCCGCCTGTGAGTCCTGTGATCTGTTAACCTGAACCCCTCAGTTGTTTTTAAATGAAGGTAACAGAGTCGGCATCTAATGCTTCCACTAAATGCACATTGTTTCTTTAGTGCATGCTGCTGTGATTGCCATCAATGAAGCGGTTGATAGAGGTCAAGCATCTGTCACAATGGGAGCCCTGAACAATCCTAATGCAATGCTGAAGAACATACAGGAAGCTCTGGCCCAAGACTACCAGGACACACTGAGCCAGTCCAAGACTCGTAAGCGGAATCAGTCCTCAGTGAGGGTGAGAAGACTTGCAGACACTTCAAAGCAGCTTGAGCCACGACATGTTCAGCGTTAGCCTCGTTACAACTGTTTTCTCCCCGTTTAATATTAACTAAAGTTAAACCACGGCCAGCAAATGATTAAGTTGTCTGACCTTTGCAGAAGTTGAGGCGTTTTCTGTGGCTGAGGGTGTGTGCATGCTTTGACCACCAACAGATATTAAGCAAGGAATTGAATGAATGTAGGAATTTGATGTGTATGACAAGTACAGTAAGCGCAGGGAACTGCAGCGACATCTGAAAGGGTTGCCTGCACTGCACTGACTTACTCCCCAGGCTTTGCAAGCACATTCCAGTGACTGCAGTGTAAGCTGTATTTACCTAACCCTACACACCATCCGGCATCTCGCCTCCCATTCTCTTTACAAATACTGTGTCAACAGTAGCTGTACTTTTTTTAACCTCCCATTTTCATTTATATGACCACACTACTGTAAATGACAGTAGGAGGCAGTCAATACAAATGGCCAAAAATACAGCGTGCTTTCCCTAATAATAGTAATATAATATAAATATATTTGCGTTGTCTCTGTCTGTCAGCGGTCCTCAGTTGCTGCTGAAGAAAGAGATGTTTACGAGGAGCTGCTGACTCAACAAGAAATCCAGAGCTGTGTCGATGTGGTCAACAGTAAGAGCTTCTCTATGTTTGCTTCACATACATTGTCTCAATGTCATGTGCCACAAATTAATTCCTTTTTGATGATCTAGTACTTTATGCTTTTTAATACTAAACATCTATAAAATCAGATTATGCAGCATATTTACACAGTTAAAAATAAAATCACATTAACCTTTTAATCTTAATTTAAGGTTTAAGTCCTTTTCTTGAAGACTTAAAAAGTATCTGCTGATGTTTGTCCTGGTTTTTTCCCCCCATGTTTTCAGTTCAGGCAGCAATAAGGCAGGTGAATCAAGCCGTGTCGAGCCAGGATAAAGCTGCTCTGCTGGCTGCACTTAGGCTGGAAGCTCTGGCTTTGTTTGGTGTTCAGGAGTCAAACGGCCGCTGGTACCTGGAACATTTTACCAACTACTGCCAGCATAAATCTAAGGTACACTGAGTCAGAGCTTGTTTTCGCCATTGTTGTTTCAGCTGGAATTCAATCCGTACATTATTTCAATTCAATTCAAATTATATTTAGCCAAATCATGACAAACAGTCGCCTTGGGGCTTATTGGTATCTTTCTGGTGTACTCTCATTTTTGTGCTTCAGGATGGTGGAAGGGTCCCAGTACTGGACAAGGAAGAGATTCAGCAAGTTGTCAGCTCCTGCAATGACTTTGCTGAGGCAGAGAAACGAAGCAAGTGGCTTTGTAACTTAAAGATCTTTACTGACGAGTTCAAAATCAAACTAGCTTTTTTTTTTCTCACAAAATATGCAAAGTCTACTCAGTCAAGTACATCAAGTCAAGTTCATGATCAGTATTTTGATATGGGTTCTTCAACACATAATGTATAACACATAATGTATAAGCTGGGAAACAATACTCTTTTCATTCATTTGGAAATTGTCCAGGTTATCATGAAAAACTGACTTTCTGCTTTAATTTTCTTTCCCAGAACTTGAAGCAGTTGCAAGAGTCAATACAGCCATTCGCCTCGGCAATGCTCTGGAAACAGTGGAGGAGCTGTTGAACCCTGAGGCTCAGCTGCCAATTGTCTACCAAACTGCTGCCAACCTCTACCAAGCGGAGCTTTTCAGTTTGCAGCTGCAAGGAGGACGGGTGAGACGTGTTTCGGCCTGTGGACATGGATGTTGATACAGATGTCCTTACCGAGTGTCATAAAAGTTGGTGCTGTGTACATACATACTGCAGTCATCACATTGTTTGATCCAGCATTTTATGTTTACCAGTCTGGACTGAGCCACGAGGAGCTGAGTGTGGCTGTAGAGATGCTGTCAGCTGTAGCAGTGCTGAATGAGGTGCTGGACACCAAAGACCCGCAAGCTGTGATTGAGCAACTAACAGACTCTCCTCTGGGCTTTACCAACATAGACCAAGACAACCTGAACAGGTAAGATGGCTGCAGGATCGATGAGGAACCACAGGTATCACTGAAGTGTTGCTTAAGAGGAGCTGTGCTGCGTAAACTATGTGGGGACGTCATTTCTAAATGAATCCAAGTTCTGCACTATTTATTTTAAAAATTAATTAGAGTTAAATTAGTTATAGGAGAAATGTATCACATCCACACAAATTCTGGTCATTTCATTTGATGCACCAAAACCATTCAAAACTCTTTAACTCTTTTCTTCAGGTATGCTGACATGCTCATCAAAGAGCGAGCTGAGGCGCTTTCCACGGGCCAAGAGTTTCTCACCTGGAATGATGTTCAGAAGTGCATCGACACAGCGAACATTCAGGTCCAAGAAGAGCACGAACGTAAGAACATCCGGTTCTGGGTTACATGTTATAGCAAGCGTTTTGTTATGTGCAGCTGATCAATTTGTGATGCAGTTTGGAGACGTCACTGAATTAACTGTTAGCTTTCTCTCTCTGATACTGTAGGGTGTTTCACCTTTTAATTTAAAGCACCTCGAGACAGCTGTTTTGAACCGGTGCTGTAAGAAAAAATTAAATTGAAACAAATGATTAACACAACTTGGTCATGATGACACAACAGAGCAGGAACAACAGTTTGGAACCATTAGGTCAAAAACACATTAATGCGCACATGATGGACCCAAGTTTATATTTATGAGCCTTGTACTGTAGTTGTCATAGAGACCAGGAGCAGAAAAGGATTGGGTGAAATAAAGCCCAGTCTGTCCAGTTCAGACAGATGTGTGATCATTACGCATGCCTCCACCAAAACCTGAAGCTGCTGGCGATTGCTTAACCAAAGTGCTTTTGTCTGCTGAAAGAACCATATGAGTTATCACAGCGTGATAAGATATCACATGCTGTCGCAATTGTATATTTTTTTTTTTATCAAACAATGTGTGCAAACTAAATATTTTCTCATATTTCTAACTGGAGACTCAGTATGACCTACTGCTACACAGTATGCTTTTTCTTTTGTGTCCTCGAACTACAGGTATCATAGCCATAGCTGAGATCAATGAGGCGCTTAACTCAGGCGATCATAAGCAGACGCTCACAGCCCTGCTCCTCCCTACAGCCAAGCTGACAGGGGTGAACCCAGCCACAGCCAGACACTACCACGATGTGCTACAAGATACCAAACAGCTTCTCTGCCAGGTCGGTGGACATTTCTTTATTTAGAATTTGAGTAGAAGAAATGTGCTTGAGCCATCCACTTCTCGATGTTGCAAATATACAAACATCTTTGCAGTTGAATGAATCACTATTTTAAACCACATGACATAATTTTGTGGACAGCATAGGGGTTTCCACTGTTGCCTCACAGCAAGAAGGTCCTGGGTTCAAATCCACCATCTGGTTGGGGGTCTTTCTATGAGGAATTTGCATGTTCTGCCTGCGTTTGCATGTTCTCTCTGGGTTTCCTCCCACAGTCCAGAGATATGCAGTTACTAGGGCGAATGGGTGTTTGTCTCTCTGTGATGGACTGGTGACCTGTCCAAGGCGTACGCTGCCTCTTGCTCTTTGGAGGCTGTCAACTTTGTTAATTTTTGGATGTAATTTAAATAAACAAAACAGGACACATGAAACAGGATAGAACGTAGCTTTATGTTAAGTTTTAAGAGAAATAAATTGTAGTTCTGAAGCTGCAGTCTTGGAAATAAGCATGCACAGGAAGGGATCGAGACAACTGTGGAGACAACAGAGACACACGGCTACTCTAAAGTATCCATACAGACCATCGTCCCCACTGGAAAACAGGCGGATGTAGTGGGCCATATGCAGGACGCCGCTGGGCAAGAAACAAATCAAAAAGATGACGAAAACCAGAGTGCTGACCCTAATAAACGGCCTCCAGTCGCAAGCACTTTGTCCTAGATTGTAAATCACAGCTACATGGGCATAGATACAAAAGAGGAAGGGCATTATAAAGCCCAGACAAATAAGCATCAACCTATATGGCACCAGAGGGGAATGTGATTTTTCATCTAGGGGAAGTACATCATGACATGTTGTGATCCCCAGCTGGGTGATGTTGTAACTCTGCTTGACAAGCAGCTCTGGCACAACAGCAGCTCCAAACAGGAACCATAAAACCAAGCACGTCCACACCGTGAGTGTGGTCGTAGCAAGCCTCCTATATAGGAACGGTTTGACCACAGCCAGGTAGCTCTTCAGACTGATGCATGCGATGGTCTGAGCCGAACAGTAAACATTGCCGTAAAATAAAGCTGTGATCAGGCGGCAGGAGGTTTCACCAAATATCCAGTTGTTCCCGTTGAAGTGGTAGTGAACACGCAGTGCAAGAGAAAGCAGGAGCAGCAGGTCCGACAGCGCCAGGTTCAGGTGCAGAACTACGTTGGAAAAGGAGCGTGCTCTGAGTCTGACTTTGAGAAAGCCCAGAATGTATGCATTGGCGGGGATCCCCACCAGCATAGACAGGATGTATGACGAGGGTATGACCCAGGTGCTGAGCGGCCCTGTGGTATAGGCTTTCACTGGGTCCCCTGGCTTGATGTGCAAACATGAGTCTGTGTAATTAAATTCACACACTGAGGCCTTAAAGGTCCTTGGTCCAAGTGGAATTTTGGTGTTGCTTTTGTTTCCTGTAATGAGTAGAAAACAGTTTTTACACCTTTGAACCAACTGTCATGTAGAGATTTCTTGTTTGTTCAATAAAAAGGCTTCTTAAGTTTCAAAAAACAAGGCTTTTTCAAAAATGTTTAAGCATTTTCTGTTTAATTAAAAAAGTTAACATAATTACCCTTCTGGTAAAGTCTTATCATAATGAACTTACCCTCCTGCTGATTGCTCTGCACTGCCAGCAAACAAATGAGGAGTCCTGGCATGAGGTAAAACATGTCGCCCTTAAGTTGATATTCCGGTATCTTCCAGTTAAGTTGGCTTCAGCCCTCTTAGTGCTGCTTCTTTTCAGGAGTTCTCCCCTGGTAAAACTTTCTGTTTCTCATCTCTTCAGTGCAACAGTGGTGTGAGCTCAAGCCCAGCTTTCTAGCAGTATATATGGAAGCATGTTTCCTGCCCAGGCTTGACAGCTGAATTCCCTTCTGCCTGCGTCAGTCACAGCCCTCTGACTCACTGTGGTGGGAGGGAAGCTACTTAATTGTTTACAGTAATGTTTATGTGGGGTTTAATTTTCCAAGGAGCTTGGTTAATTAAAGCAATATGACTTTTTGTTTTTGCTTTTGTTAAAAGGTGCCTTAGTGTTTGACAGCCTGCTCGTGGAGTTAGATGTCTTCTGTTGTTGAAGCTTCCCAGGATCATTTTCCCTTTTTCCTGTCTTGCCTCCATACTGTGCTGCTTCTGAAGCACAGTGATGTATTTCTGGTTTACACACTCTCATTTCTGAAAAAGGACGTTGTCTTTTATCATTTGAGATATATTACCTCTCCTGCAATGTAGATATTAATAAATAAAGACATTAGTCATAGACTGCTTCAGTTTTTGTTTATTTGTGGTGTAAATAGCAACTTCCTTCCTGATGGCCTGATGGTTGAGGGTGCGCCTCATATCCTTTGAAGTTGTCTAAAATTAGCCGAAGAACAAAGATAACAATCAAGCTGAGTAAACGCGTTGTGCGCGTTGTGACGTTACGCTGCCTCGGTCTGTCTTTTAGATTGAGGCGATTGTTTTAAGTGGTGGGTTAGAATGTGGTTGCAGCACTAGTTTACTATGTCATCAGCATCTTAAGTAATTCTATAATCTGAGCCTTAATTTGCATACTGCAGAGATACTGTAACTAAAACGTTTTCCAACCCCACACACCGTTTTGACTCTGGTTGCTTTAATTTTTTTCTTTTCAATGAATGTCAAGCTTGTAGTAATGCCTCGTGTGAGCGAGTTTTAGTTTGGCCTTTCTTCTGAAATGAATATAAGTGGCTTTATTTATTTATTATTTTTCCTGATTGTAGAGCTCTGGCGATGAATCCGCAGTGCTGTGGCTGGACCAAATCCAAGAGGCCATACTGACAGCCAACCAGGATGAAGAGGAGGCTCTCGCATGTATGTTTTCTAAAGCCTGATTAATTCTTCTCATGTGATCGGCCTATCGACTGCTGGAGCACTTAAATTAATGCTCAGCACTGCCCCCGTGCCTTTATAGATACTCTTGACAAATGTTGGGATCTATTTAGTAACTGTTTGTTGTTTTAATGAGGCAGATATGAACATAGTCTAGCTGATTTGACATTTAAATTATTTATAAAATACCTGCCATGTAAAAAAATAAATGTTGTTTTCTACACTACTCTTCTGCACACTACAGTATTATGTAGATTTTATGTACAGAGCAGTTTGCAGGTTGATCCTGTCATTATGCCATCGTGCATAATTTATTTTTCCATTATACCCACAACCACTTTGCTTGTGGATTACTCCTTGCTCATGTTCCACTCTTTACTTTTTTTCTCGTATACCGTTTCCTTATTTGTCCCATCAGCTTAGTGGTGCTGACTCACCAATGCTTATCTTTTTGCTCTATTTGCTAGTGGCTGGAGCAGTAGCTCACATTAACAGGATGGTGGATGAGGGGGACTCCCAGAATACGCTGCAGGCTTTGCAGGCCCCCACTGCAGGACTGAGAGCAGTTCTTCCTGAATGTGCCGACACATACCAAGCCGAACTTTTGCAGAGACACAGAGATGGTGCTGTTAAAGGTAACGGGATTTACATCTATGACCTGCAAGCGCGCTTTCTGTTCCAGAAACTTGTGAATATCTGGTGAGAAGTTGAGAGTTGGTATCAGACGTACTGTGTTTAAAGGAGCACTTTCTGCTTTCTTCCAGGCAGCACTGATAGTGTTTGGGTAAAACACTGCGTCAAGGATAAATATGACTACTTCTATAATCTGGAAACTGGAGAGGGCACCTGGGAGGAGCCTGATGAGTTTGAACACAATACTGGCCATCTCAGTAAAGATGAGATCCAGGTACTGCTCCATTGTATACAGCTGTATTAACACTTCCCAGTAATGGGGTTCATTTTATTTTAAGATTAACAATTAGTTTCAGTGAGATTCGTTGTTGCACTGCAGCTAAACGAATAATATTCACTTGGTTTTTTTCCCTCAGAATGCTGTCAGCTGTGTGACTGCAGGGTATAACAGGGAACAACTATGGCTGGCCAATGAGTCCTTTGTGACCAAGCTGCAGGCAAGAATCAGAGGTTACCTGGTCAGGAAGAAGCACGCACAGAGAATGGAGTATCTGCATCAACAAGAACCACATGTTGTCAAACTGCAGGTAGTTTCTGAAGTGTGTTTAGTGAGCAGCTGCATAATAAGCTTCACTTATATCTGAGTTATTGCAGCAGTAAACAAATAATCAGTGACGTTAGACATGTGAGTGTTGTTGAGTGTCTAAGCTTTATAAACTGCTCTGTGGTGACACTGATATCAAATATCATGTTGCATGTATATGTTGTCTTAATTTTTCTTTTTTTGCAGGCCTGCTGGAAAGGTTACAAACAGAGGAAAGTGTATAAAGAGAGGATGAATTTGCTTCAGAAAAATGTTGCATCTGTTGTCAAGGTGATCTTTTGTTTGTGTTACTGTACCATTGACATTGCTTTGTAACATTGCTACTTTAGCAAACACCTGACATAAAAATTTTTGTTTTTAGATCCAGTCTGTTGTAAAGATGTGGAAAGCAAAGCGTGGATACAGTCGGAGGCTACAATACTTCAAAGATCACGTGAGTATCATCAGCATCACTGAGGTGCAGTCTTTGGATTTGTGCTGTTTGTTTTTCAGGCTGCGTAAAACACAGATATGTATTTGTGTTTAGGAAAAAGAAATTGTGAAAATCCAAGCTTTCCTAAAGGCCAACAAAGCCAGAGAGGACTACCGAACGCTAAGTGAGTCAAAAAGGCTTCTTTACACTACTGTGTTTAGAATGTTAAATTCATGTTTCACTAGTTTTAGAGGATTATGACTTACAGCGAGTATCAAATTCTTGAGCAGTATTAAGCTACTAAACCACATTGTTTCCCATTTTAATTACATGTGCAAATTATTGTATCTTTTGTGCGAAATCTCAGCTGGAGCCAAGGATCCTCCTCTGTCAGTGGTGCGTAAGTTTGTCCACTTGTTGGAGCAGAGCCCCCTGGATTTACAGGAAGAGCAGGAAATGACACAACTTAGGGAGGAAGTAGTCACAAAGATTCGCTCCAATCAACAGATGGAGAAAGACTTGAACCTAATGGACATAAAGATTGGACTACTAGTGAAGAACAGGATCACCCTGCAGGTTACCGCTCCCTTTAATTTATATGTGCTAGAAAGAAAGGAAAGTCATTACAATGCTTGATATTATTTGTAGTTTGGTGGTCTACAACCTCAAAAAGTTTCATTATTATTATTATTATTTAGCCATAGTTGGGTTCTTATTTAATTGATGTTTGTTTCCTTCAAAAGGATGTTGTGTCCCATAATAAGAAAATGAAGAGCAAGAAAAATAAGGCGAGTAAAGATGACCTGATGGCAGGAGACAGACTTGGCATTAAAGGCCTAAGTAAAGGCAAAAGAAGAAAGCTTGAGGCCTACCAACATCTCTTTTACCTACTACAGGTAATACAAATGGGTGTATCATTTCTTTTCACTGACCCACTGTCTAGTCTGAACCAGTCCAAGCTTCTCCACTGAAAAAGACCAAAAAGCTGGCACTAACAGGGCATCAAAATATTGCTGGTCCCACATTTAGAACCAGTGACATCAGAAGCTGTTAAAGGGATGCAGCTCGCATATTTCATCCACCATGTTTTTCTTCCAGAATTCAACCTAGCTTCCACTTCTTTTGGTTCTAATGTCAGAATTAGGGGCTCGTTTTTAGAAGCCCCTAGACTTGCTGTACAGTGTCACCAAGTCTGTGGAAAAGACGCGTTACCCTACCTCGTCAGATTTGAAAGATAATTCCCCAGTGCCATTTCTAGTCACGTAACACCGTGCTCCGCTTCTCTTCTTCTCTCTTTAGACCAATCCATCCTACCTGGCTAAGCTGATCTTCCAGATGCCCCAAAATAAGTCCACTAAGTTTATGGACACTGTGATCTTTACACTTTACAACTATGCCTCTAACCAGAGAGAGGAATACCTGCTGCTTAAACTCTTCAAGACTGCTCTAGAAGAGGAGATTAAGTGAGTATTGCAGCTCTGTACAAAACAAGTTCACTGTACCAAATTTACACGTATTTTACTCAACTATAATATAATATAAATAAGTGCCTGTAAGATCCTTTTCTACTTGTCTCAGTTCTAAGGTGGATCAGATCCAAGAGATCGTGACGGGTAATCCAACGGTCATCAAGATGGTGGTGAGCTTCAACAGAGGTGCACGTGGTCACAACACCCTCAGACAGCTGTTGGCTCCAGTTGTCAAAGACATCATCGAGGATAAGAGTTTGGGCATCAACACCAACCCTGTGGATGTGTACAAAGCCTGGGTCAACCAGCTGGAAACTGCTACTGGAGAGGCCAGGTACCGGAAGAGTTGGTGAAAATACTGCCAGCGTAGTTAGTTATCCCTACACTTGCGTTTTTATTCTTAGTATTTAGGATTTATTTTTTAATTTTGACACTCAGCTTTCTGAACAGAACTTTCACACTGGTCTGTTGTTGTAATTGAATTCTGAAATAGCCAGTGATGTCCAGCATTTGAAATTCATGTCAGGAAACTGAAAGCAGTGAACTTCACACATGCATACTTCCCTCAGCAAGCTGCCGTATGAAGTGACTCCTGAGCAGGCCATGTCACACGAGGAGGTACGCAACAGGCTGCAGGCATCCAGTCAGGCCCTGCGTGCTGCTACAGATAAGGTCTTGAACTCCATTGTGTCCTCGCTGGATAATCTCCCGTAAGTTTCAGGAGTTGTAAAGTGCTAATGTCCAATTTCTCTTGTGTGTTCTGTGACAAGCTTCCCTGTTGGTTAGTTTCCTGTATTTTTCTTTTGTGTGTTGAACTGTTTAAATGCCCTTTTTCATGCTATTTTATTTTTAGTTTATTTTCTAGTCTCCCATTAAGTATTTTTTATTCATTTTTGCTGTGGAGCAAGGACTCATCTGGCCACCTGTTTGATAGTTACTGTATGTTTCAGGTACAAAACTGGGTCACCATGGCAGGACTCACTCACACTGTGTACAGACAGGCTAGAGTGTATATACCACTAGATGGTGCTGTTAAAATGCTGATGAAAAAGTAGAAATGCATGACACTGAAAACCATCAATACTTGCAGATGCATCAAATATGTTTATCATGAGTTTATTTTTGCCACGTAGTACATGGATGCATGTTGTTTTGTGCTTCGTGTCCCATCAATGCTTTTTGTTTTGCATGTAGTTATGGCATGAGGTACATAGCTAAAGTTCTGAAGAGCAGCCTCCATGAAAAGTTTCCAGATGCCTCAGAAGATGAGCTGTTGAAGGTATAAGTGTGTGTGTGTGTGTGTGTGTATTTTTCATAGTCATGCATAGTCTATGTATTTTATTATCATGATTATGCTGAGATGAGAGCAAATATCATTTTTGTCAATCAGATTGTAGGCAACCTGCTGTACTACCGCTACATGAACCCGGCCATTGTGGCCCCCGACGGCTTTGACATCATCGACATGTCAGCAGGGGGGCAGCTTCATCTCGACCAGCGTCGTAACCTGGGATCAGTGGCAAAGATGCTCCAGCATGCTGCTGCCAATAAGCTGTTTGAGGGCGAGAACGCACATATGACACCAATGAACAACTACATATCGCAGACATATGAGAAGTTTAGGTAAGAAAGACAAAATTCAATCACTAAAACAAATCTGTACTTTTATCTGTCAATATTTTTAGCTTTGATAATATAAGTTTTGATCAAAAATGACTTGATAGAAGTGAAATAGAGGAAGAAGAATTTTCTTTCTAAGAACAAAGAGTGCTAAACCCTGATGAAGAACGTGTTTTGATAAGGAAGTTAAGCTGACACGGTGGAAGCAAAGGGCATCCGGGCAGTAGACGCAGCCTAATGTGCTGCATCAGCAGTTTGGAGATGTGTGTCTACAAAATCAAATGAATTCCAGACTGACTTGAACAAACTCAATGAGAGAGGGTGGGCCGCTATGTGCCTCACTTTTGTGCCTGACTCATCATTACTGAAAATCCAGATAAATCACAGGCCGTTTACTGGAAAAGGTCGTCATGACCTCGCTGAGGGAAAAGTACCCAAAACATCACAGGACGTTGTGCAATTTGATAAAACTTCGGTGGGATTCTGGTTTCTGCTCTCAAAGGCAGAGAAGTACTAACAGCTGCTTTCTGTCCAGGTTATTTTTCCAGTCGGCGTGCGACGTCCCCGAACCCGAGGAGAGGTTTAATATTGACGAATACTCTGACATGGTGACCTTAAGCAAACCCATCATCTACATATCGATAGAGGAGATCATCAACACCCACTCGGTAAACCAAAGCACAAAAAAAAAAAAAGTTATTCCTTCAAATGTATGATACCTACTCAGGATAGTACGGATGCTACACTCATATTAGATTTAGTGGGGATTTATATTTTGTTTACACAAAGTCAAATTTGAAGATTCTTCTTATTGCAGCGTCTCACATAAACCTGAAAAGAGACACACTAGTTAAATCCACATTTCTCACTGTCCTTTTGTTATGTATATAAATGTTATATTCTGTTGTCCCTTTATCATCACCACCTCTTAACTGACTTGACATCCTGTTTCCTTTCATTATTTCCAGAACACTTCCTTGGAAAGGGGGTTAGTGGTGAGGATGTCAGTAGGCTCTAGGCAGCTGTGTCCTCTTGTCTTCAGTATAAAAGGAGATGATAGATGTTCCCTAAAATTTAGTTTCGTACACTACAGTAGTTCATCTTTTTCAAATGTACAAAGGAAAACAAAGGCACAGCTGAGAAGAGGACACAGTTTTTTTTTTAAATCTACAAATAGATTTATTGTTTTATATGTAAGCCTGAGCTTGGTGTCGTATTATGTATTAAAGCACTGATGTTAATAAAAATTAAGTAAGAGTTTATGCAAGAGCATCTTAAGACCTGTTGGCAATAAACTGCTTCTGCAGTTTGTTTATGGGTAAATCTGTCACAGTTGGTGTCAGTGTCACAATGACTGATTTTACTGTGAACATTTGAGCTTTTACTATTGTGTGTTTGTTCAGCTGCTTTTGGAGCATCTGGAGGCCATTTCTCCAGACCGCAATGACTTGCTGCACGAGCTCCTGCAGGACCTCGGAGACGCGCCCGATGTAGAGGCATTGCTTGGTACAGTCAAGTAAAGTTTTATATCGATTAATCGGAAGTTAATCACCTGTTGACTCAAATATTGTAAAATATAAAACACTGATGCAATCTGCGGTGTATTTCAGGTGAAGGAGCCGTTGACCCCGACGATCCAAACAGAGAGAGCGCTCTGAGCCAGCTGGCAAAGACCGAGATCTCTCTCACTCTGACCAGCAAGTTTGAGCTGCTGGAAGGAGACGACAGAGACTTGAAGACTCTCAGTACAAAGTAAGGTTGTCGCTGGAGGATGCTGAGACAGCAAAGTCTGTATTTCCGTCCTCAGGATTGAGGATTTAGGTGTTTGGCCCCTGTAATGGGTATTGAATGCAAAAGTATGACCCTGAATCCCACTTATTCAGAAGTTCTCATTGTGGAGTTTGGGATTGCTACAACTGCTGTATGATGCAGCGCGCTTAACCCTTCTTAACACATTGTGCGTTTCTTTGTGGCTATCATTCAGTTGCATATCTTTGTTGTTTTTCCTGCTTTTCTAATCGCATCCTGTTCCAAAGGAAGGGGTTTTGTAGTCCCGCTTATCTTGCCTCCGATGCAGAGTTGCTCTCGTCCTTGTTTTCTGACACCGTTCTCAGTTAATGATGGTGCAGAAATTTGAAATGGATATTGCTAATGTTTTATCTCAATTTGTTTGTGTTTTCATGTCGTGAAATAATGTTTTGAACACTTGGGATAATGTGTGTAATTTTATTGCAGGTGATAAACATTTTGTCCTACAGAATATGGATGTGTTCATCATACAAAACAGTCCCTGTAGTGTCAGAGTAAAGTGTGTGCGTGTGTTCTAGAGAGATTTATTATTTCTTTCGATTTTCTGGTTAAAGGTGGAAACTGTTGTTCATTTCTGCCGTGACATTTTGCTTTGTGGCATCATCTTACATATCTGGTTATTAGTCACCAGTAAGTTGGATTAATGTAACCTCGTGTTTTTGTGAGACCACCATCTCACAGCTGCTCTATGTGTGTGCAACAGGACAAAAAAACTAATTGTGGATGTGATTCGGATCCAACACGGAGAGACGTTGCCTGAAATTCTTGAGACCCCAGCCACTGCAACACAGGTAATGGATTTGTCACACCGTGTTTTTCCTTCTCTATATACCCACCAGCTACTTTCATTCATCACAGGAATGTATACATTAGTACTCACTCTTTTACTTCATATGTGATTGATTCTTCAAGGAGTCGGAGCATACTAAGATTGTACAGCGCAGAGCTGTCCAAGATGCTCAGACGCCGGAGGGCCTGAAGAGCAGCCCGGCGGTATTGGAGGACAGCCAGCTGCCGCTCGAGCAGAAGAAGAGGAAGATTCTCAGGAACCTTCGTAACCTGGAGCAGGCTGGCTTTGCCTCTGCAAGTAACAAATACCAGGACCTCATCAACGACATATCAAAGGTTCGTAAGCAGCTCTCTTCCCCAGTAAAGATGCAGATTGCTTCAAAGTCTTTTCACATTTAGAATCTGTGAAGTGCACCTAAAACTTGCATATTTTTTTTTCTCCAGGACATCCGCTACCAAAGGCGCTACAGACAGAGGAGGAAAGCCGAGCTTGTGAAGCTCCAGCAGACACTGACAGCACTCAACTCAAAAACCGCCTTCTACCAGGACCAGATGAACTACTATGATGCCTACATCAAGACTTGCCTGGATAACCTCAACAGGAAGTGAGTTGCATCTTAATTCCTTAAACCTTATTAGGATAAAGAGCTGATTGATTTGATATCTTGCGATTTTTACATAATGCATTTGTGTGGTTCAGGAATTCACGCAGATCTATAAAACTGGACAGCAAAGGAGACGATAAGGGCAGTAAGAAGTGGAAGCCGCAGTCTCTGAAGTACACTGCAGCGAAATTGCATGAGAAGGGAGTCATTCTGGAGATAGAGGGCCTTCAGACAAACCAGTGAGTTCAGTTGTTCAGCAGTTCTTCTGTCAAAGCCTTGTTGTGCAAGCCCTGAGACACTGGTACCATTTCCTACTTGGCAGGGGATCAAACAGACTATTGCAGGCGCGAGTGGGGTCACGGGTGATCTGTCCACGCCAAGTGCAACATTTTAGGTTGATGCCTTTGATGACAGATACAGTAGCTGGGTCCTTTCATCAGCCACAGTGCAGCTACCGTACCGCATGTTTATGCAAGATGTTGTAATGCTTTGTACAGTGCAGCAGTAGAAAGCAGAAACCTGTTTTTGTGTCCCATGGGACCTTTTGAATCTTCTCTAAAAGTGGAGGCACTGTTGGGTCGTCTTTACCAGAGAGACCATGTAAGCACTGACGCCAAGGAACTTAAAGCTTGTTACCTGCTCGATGCTCAACTTCAGCACCGCTTATGAAGCGAGGTTGTGTCTACCTTTGTTGGACTTCCTGTAATCCACCATCAGTTCTTGATCTTTTTCACATTAAGGTTATAGCTGTTATAGCAGGACGACTACTTTAATGTTGTCCATAAATGTAATGGTAATGTTGGACACGGGGATGGCTGCACACTCATGGGTAAATGAGGCATATAAAATGGGACTCGGCCTTTAGCTGCCCAGCCTGACATTTTGTGCTCTGTTATTCAGATTAGTGAGGTCGAGCGCTGGTGGCGGCAGAGGTTTGATGGCAGTGTCTGTATTCAGTCTCAAAACGGCCATTGAATTGGTTCAGTACATCACAGTGAAGCGTCATAGACTGTAGTGTTACTCAGCTCGATGTTTCTTTGTGCGGCTTTTCTTACAGTCATTAGCATAACTCCTTACCCACACTGTGTCCGATGGGAAGTGCAGCTACGTATGAAAAAACAGTATGAAGATACTTAACATTTAGACTGAACATCTAATAACTTGGAGCTCAAGTCTCATTTGGAGTGTCAGCTATAGCTCCAGACACTCTCCTGTCCTCCTGTGCGCCCTGTGTTCTCTCCCTCTGATTGCTTCTGTTATCTCTCAGGTTCAAAAACGTCATGTTTGACATTTCTCCCACTGAGGAAGTTGGAGATTTTGAGGTGAAAGCCAAGTTTATGGGGGTTGAGATGGAAAAAGTCCAGCTTCATTTTCAGGTAAACATTTCCCTTCAGGAAGTTCACTTGCTGACATTTAACCTCGGTGACAAATCTTTTCTTCTTTTCTTTGGACTTACTGGCAGGAATTATAGATATAGGCCTGTACTGTCCAAGTTTGACTTTAGTAAGAGTTTCTTGATTATTTGATGTGGATTTATTTATTTGTTTGATGTTGGCAGGATCTCCTTCAGCTGCAGTACGAAGGCGTCGCTGTCATGAAAATGTTTGACAAAGCTAAAGTGAACGTCAATTTACTCATCTTCCTCCTGAACAAGAAGTTCTACGGAAAATAAAAAGAAAGAAGAGAGGAGACGGCGGCGGGAGGAAGCCGGTTGTGCCTTTTGACAGGACTGTTTGTAGAGCAACACAAAACATCACGTGGTGTCGTGTTTTGTTTCTTCTGCTTCTAATTTGATGGATCGCACCAAAATGAAATGTTATCGTCCACTTTGCATTCCTGTATTTTTCCACACGGTGATTGTAAATGTAATGTATTTTTAAGAATTGAACTGTAACGGTGGTCATGTTTCACGTGTAAAAGGTGTGAGGGGGCTTGTTGGGGAAACCAAAGGGTTTGATGGAACTTTCAGATGAAGCAGTATGGGTCTTATTTCAGAAATGGAGCTATGCAGCAACTTCCAGCTGTCTTACATCGCTGTATGTAATACTATAGTGCCTTTTTTAATGAAAGAATTTAAAGAAAGTTATTTTAATTAATAAAACATTTGAACATTTTAAAAGCTACAGTTGATGTATTTTTATATGTAGTTGTTGCTATATAATTTACTTCTAATGCGAAAACAATGTTCATAATAAATTGCACATCTCAAACATCTTTCTTTACCTCATTATTGTTATTATCCATCCATCCATCCATCCATCCATTTTTGTAGTAGTAGCTTTCTTTTATGTCACGTGGATGTGCGTCACTTACCTGGGGAACACCTGGCACTAGGATGCACTGTGGGAAGGAAGGGAAGCTGGCAGAGGCAGTGTGGGCAATGTTCTGCTGGGAAACCTCGCGCCTTGTCATCCATGTGGATGTTCCTTTGACATGTACAGCCCACCCAAGCATTGTTGCAGACCATGTAATAATGCACCCTGCCACAGATCAGCAGTGGTTCAGGAATGGTTTGAGGTGTTGACTTGGCTTCCAAATTCCCCAGATCTCAATCCACTTGAGTATCTGTGGGATGTGCTGGACAAACAAGTCCGATCGATCCATGGAGGCCCTACCTTGCAGCTTAGAGGACTTAGAGGATCTGTTAACATCTTGGTGCCAGATAACACAGCGCACCTTCAGGGGTTTGTGGAATCCACGACTGTTTTGGCAGCAAAACGGGGACCGACGCAATATTAGGCAGGTGGTCATAGTTGTGCTTGATTGGTGTATTTCTCTGTTAAATGGGAGGTAATGTACAGTGAAGAGGAGGTGGAGTTTCCTGTCTGTAAAAACTGATCCTTCAGCAACTCTTCTGGCAAACGGATCCTTTACACTTTCCTGTTAGACATTGGTGGGATACGCAGTAAAGCCATGCATCACATCTTAATCAGCTTGTTTGTATTTTATCTTCCAAGCTCAGCATTCCCATTTGAAAATGGTAAGTTTTCTCAAACTTTCATTTAAGATGACAGTGACTACAGTTTGCATTCTGCTGGGTCTTCAGTTTGTATCTGATGGCATATTCTATTTTTTTAAGTAGGCTACAGTGCAGCTTTTTATTTTATTATGAGGGCATTAGGATGAGGTGGGACCTGTCGGACAAATTCAACAACCTGATCACATAAAAACCAAAATACTGCTTTTCCAAACTACTCTTAATGTATCTGTAAACTGCTTTAAGGGTGTAGGAATACAGAGTGCTGTGCATCAGTTTAACCACATCCTGCTTCATTTTTGTGTCTCCTTTAAGGCTCCATGCTCCTCCCGCGGACTTTTTCTGGCCACCTTGTAGAGGTCTCAGACCCAGCAGACTACATAGATCTGTCAGTCATAGATGACGGGGGCTCTGGCTCGGGGTTGGTGCAGGAGCCAATTAAAAGACACCACCTGCACCCCCATCATCAGCAGAAGCACTACTTTGTCTCAGAGGAAACCAAAGCATTTCTCAAGGGTGGCTTGGCCACGTGCCTCATCCCAACCCTTTACATCTTTGTCTTCGTCATCAGCGTGCCCCTTAACCTTGTTGCCATGGTGATGTTCGTACGCCACATCCGTCCCAAGAAGCCGGCGGTGATCTATATGCTTAACTTGGCTTGTGCTGATCTTCTGTTCGGCCTGCTCCTCCCCTTTAAGATCGCCTACCATTATCATGGCAACAACTGGATCTATGGCTCCTTCATGTGCAGAGCTGTCACTGCAGCCTTCCACTGCAACATGTACTGCTCCATACTGCTTGTAATGTGCATCAGCATCGACCGTTTCCTGGCTGTGGTTTACCCCATGAACTCTCTCGCGTGGCGCAGCCCTCAGACTGCTTCAGTTGTGTGTGCTGCCATGTGGCTTCTGTCCCTGGGAGGTGTGCTCCCCCTCCTGACCTCAGAACAGACCTTACACATATCATCGTTGGGCATCACCACATGCCACGATGTGCAGGATGTAGGAAAACTACAATCTTACTATATTTACTTCTTCCCGATCTACACCTCTGTGTTCTTCTTCATCCCTTTTATATTCTCTGTTGTCTGTTACGTACGCATCATTCAGGCTCTGACAGAAGCCAACACGGAGAACCGCTCCAAGAAGACTCGCGCTGTGGTGATGGCGGTGGTTGTGCTGCTGGTGTTTGTGGTCTGCTTCACCCCCACCAACATCATCCTCATGGTTCACTATTGCAAACTGGCCCACAAGTCTAGTGACAATTCCTACCAGGCATACCTGCTCTCCATGTGCATAGGCAGCGTCAGCTGCTGTCTGGATCCAGTCCTCTATTACTTTGGCTCCTCTCAGTGCCAGAAGCAGGTGGCAGCACTATTCAGATGCAGACGACTGGGACAGGGAGAAATCAGCTCACAGACACGCAGCACGGGAACCAGCGGACTGACGGAGAGCAGCAGATCATGCAAGATGGAGAGTGTTCAGACTGGAATGGGGAGCCATTACAGCAGGCTGATGGCTTGAGTAAACAGACTCGAGAAGCTTAGCACTGAAAAACTGTCCAGACACCAGACAACCGCATCCACACTGTAACAGATTACTTCATGTCAGTCTTTGATTGAACTGTTATAAAGAACTGCACAAAACTGAAACTTGCTTTGATGCAGAAGTTAATCGTCCAGTGGCAGGCTGGATTTATTTGTACCAGAATAAGTATATTGGACCAGTGTTTACATGCAAACAGTTAACATCTGTTATTTTTTAATCTTAAAATATACTCATCCCTTTAACAGTGTGGAATATGTTGGATTGTTCCACAGTAAGAAAAGCAAAAGATTTTTATTATCAATTTCTTTTGAATATTTGTAGCGTAAGTGTTTCCAGTGAATTATGGATATTACAGTTAATGCTTGTTAATTAAACAGCTTTAATCTCTAAAAAAAAAAATCATTTTCATGATGTAGTT
Source organism: Apistogramma diplotaenia (assembly GCA_015052665.1). Lineage (NCBI taxonomy): Eukaryota > Metazoa > Chordata > Actinopteri > Cichliformes > Cichlidae > Apistogramma > Apistogramma diplotaenia. Next base: position 4,276 of record VOQJ01037400.1, on the reverse strand, counting down.
TTAACTGCACTGTGCTAAGACACAAACTGCTTTTTGATATGATTTTTATGAATAAAATGTGGTTAAAGGTTTTATGAGTAAACATTTAAAGGAGGTCAAATCATTTATCACTCAATGTCCTGGCAAACATGTAACAACACTGTTACTACACGATGTATTTTCTTTTGACGCCGTTGCGTCCGTCTCTTCGTGTCCTCTTTACTGCTGTGTGCTCTCCTTGTTGTCAGGGCACAGCTCTGAAACAGGTAGAAAAACAAGACAAACAAATGGGAGCAGGATGAAAAAACTGTGACTCCATTTCCTGTTTGTAGTTACTGTAATTTATGGAATCAATCCATAAATAATGAAGACCTAAAATACAATCGCATTTCACAGGGCAGCATCTCCACCTGGTGGCAGCTTGTGCGAGTTGGTGTGTCTGGTAAAGATCTCTCACTGAAGGCTTTTTGAATAGTTGCTGACCTGTCTTGCTGTCGTAGCTGTGGTAGTCCTCTGGGAAGTTCAAACACCCAAGTTGTTTCTTGAAAATTTCCACGTCTTTGGGATCTATTTTTCCTGTCCTCGCTGACGGCAAGGGGAGAATTTCAAAATGAGCATGCGGGTTTAAATCTCAGGCTAAATGTGCCGAGAAGCGAAGGACTTACTGAACTGCAGGAGGTATCTACCAGTGACGCCCCCATTTCGGAAGGTGTCGGTCCACAGCAGGCAGTCAGGGCAGGTCTGCAGGATATGTCCTTTGTGGTCTGACAGATTTTCTTTAAATAAAAGTGATGGGTTATTATATAGAATTCTTCATAAGTGAAAAGATAAATTCCTCCATCTATAGTTCACTTACTGCGAAATGTGGTAGCAATTCCTGAGATGGTTGCATTTGCCTCCCCTGAGATACACCGGTTACTGAGAAACGAGAAGGTGTGACTAAACTTTAATGTTTCTCTTGTAATACAGCGACGGCTTAAATGCACGAGCCTGCTTAACATATTGAAATAACCATAAACACCAAACTCACAAGCAATAATCTCCCCATCGTAAAGTCACAATCTGATCGCTGGAAGTGGGAGACAAGTCTATCCAGGAGCTTTTCAGAGACTCCAGTGCATTGTGGTACTGCTTGGGATCGCCAGCTCCCATGACATAAATCCATTTTCCAAACACCTCAGTGTAAAAAATAAAAAAGATACATGTATATGCATCTTTTTTTTTTTAAATTAAACTCGAGCATCATTGTTGTAAACAAGGCAGTGAAAGAAAATACATGCGCAACTTACCTGGTTGGTGTCCTCTGGCATGAAAGGTTTGACCAGCTCCTTGCAGTCAGGTGAAGAGGCAGCGCTGAGGGAAGTGAGAGCCAGCAGAAATGCAACAACGGGCAGAGCCATGGTCAGCCAGAGGGATGTTTGCCGAACCTGCAACAGAAAACCTCTAACACTGATTCATTTTCCCTCTGGGCTCCTCACAAAAAGTTGTGTGAGTGCTAATACTGAAAAGGAGGAGGGGGTTTCTAAATGCCCAAATGCACCAGAGAAGGTTTCCTAATGACCACGCATGCAGCTTTCTTCTTCTTCTTCTTTCTCCCCCTTCTTCTCAGCATTGAAAGGCGAGCTCAATAGCCCTCTGTTGCCCACACCATTGCTCCTGAATGAACTCAGGCAAAGCGCCACATCTTGTCTTGGACTGTTGAAATCTTTCAAAAAGGACCTGAAGCGGCTTTTCTGCAGTAGAATGAAGGATGTTTCCCTGTGGGTCTTTGTGGACTCCGTGTGGCGACGGTTTAAGAGTTTAACATCTTTTCTCTCCCCCTAAACACTGATGTGATTCAGCAGCAGTCTTTGTTGTTGCTTTGGGGAACAGCAGTGTGTTGGTGATCAGAAAATAAATGACTAGAAGGAAAAGAGTTAGAGCCGTTTTTATTTACCACACACAACCAGTGGGAACTAGTTACATACAAATACCACTAAATGGATTTAAACTGGGCATTTTTTTTAAGTGGAAAGACAACATGCTCTACTAAAAAGTTATTCTGCAGCACAACATTACGTGACAGCATGCACAGATCACATCGCAGGAGTATTTAGTACATTTTAAGGTGGATTCGTTTGGGTGTTCACAGGACTGCGTCGTCTCTGTGCTCTACGTTACTGTGCATTCGGTTTCATCTCAGGTTGCTCGTTCTCTGTGTTTTGGACAGCAATCGCCTTTTCATCAGGGCACAGTTCTGAAATCGAAGAAAATCACAAAATGAGGACAGTCGATGCACACTGGATGGTGGGAAGATGGGAAGCTTAACATGACCTGCTGACCTGTGCTTGTGAAGTGGTACTCTGGGAGGAATTTAAGGCACTCTGCCTGCTTCTTGAAGGTTTCCAGCTCAGAAGACCCCAGAGCTCCGGTCCGTGCTTTAAAGAGAAGAGGGGACGCCGGGAACAGAAAGATGGTTATTTAAAACAGTATCAGCAAAACGTTAACCTGTGTGCTATTACTAATATAAGCAGTGGAGGTTAGAAAAAAAGACTTACTAAACAGGAAAAAGTAGCGTCCCTTTGACTTGCCGTCGGGGAGGAGGGTGGTGTCTTCGGACAGGAGACAGTCACTGCAGGTCTCATAGTACTTCCCATCATGGTAGGAGGTGTGGCCATTGATGTTATCTGTAAAAACATTTAGGGGGCTCATAATGTTGACTATAAAGACATAAAACTAAATGAAACCTACTGCAGGCCTTGGTAATGCAGTCAGGCTGCACACAGTCAGATAAAAAAAAAAAAACAGTGAGTGATCCGAGACTCATACAGGTGGTGTGACTTGTCATTCCTGAGATGGTGGCGTTGGCTATACCCTGAAGGCATTTATCTTCATTTCTGTATTGAGATAACCACAAGAGAAATCAGAATCAGTCCTTAAATATAAATGTCAGCGTGCTGACAAGTGATCATTGTTGCAGGGTCCTCACAGGCGGTCAGCCCAGTAGATGGTGATGACTCCGCTCTCTGAGGAAGCTGACACATCCACCCAGGAGCTGTTCACCGACAGTATGTCGCTCTTCAGGGCCGGATCATCCCAGGATGCCACGTGGAGCACCCACTTTCCATAGATCTTCCCCCCAAACACACACACACACACAGAAAAAAGCTCACTCTCATGGCTTCACTGTTTGGGTTAAATATGATCTTACTTTACTTTTCAAAAGGAAACAGCATTTTGTGAAAAACTGGATTCTCTCGTTTTAGTAAATTATTCTTTTACTAGCTTGTGACTGCAGACACTGCTTTTGAGCCTCCATAAAAACATTGTTTAACCCAGAGGAAGATGAGTCCTTTGCACTAAGATTTAAGTGTAGTGCACTAAGCTTTGCAAGTGAATAGTAAAAAAATAGAGCAGATACTAGCCCCAACTCAAAACATACTTATTAAGCTTTTCTTAATTACTGAACTTTACTTTGAAATGTCTTTGATTCCCTTTAAGAATTTCCTTTCACGTGTTGCATTTAATCTAACCTTTAGAACCGAAGACGCCTTCTGGATGAGGGGTAAAACATCTTCAAGAAACTTAAAGAAATACAGTTGCCATTTTTTCAAGCTCCAGAGCTGGATGACTGTAAACCTACAGGTTTTTTAAATCTGCGTTTATTTTGCAGCTCTTGCGAATCATCATTTTCTGCACAAAGAATATTGCTATAATGCAATTCTGCTTCTTCTAAATAATGTTATGCACTTACAAGATTCATTAATGTGCAGAGGACAGTGAAAGTGTTTGAAGATCACTAATGTAAAAAAAACAAAGATGCACATGGATCCACCAGTGCTGCTTAAACTTTTAATGACCGACTGAAACTTTTTAAAAGTCCAAGGACATCAGTCACACTGTTTCAAATTACAACAGTGAAAACGTACGTTAAAAACTCAGCAGTTCAAGTCACATTAACACACATCACTGTTATGACTAGCTCATAACAAATGATTGCTCATACTCACGGGGCTGTGACTGTCCAGCACCAGAGGTTTAACCAGCTCTTTACAGTCCGGTTTAGATGCGACACCCAGGGAGGCGAGAGCCAACAGAACTATAATCTGCTGTGCAGCCATGGTCCAGACAGCAGGCGGCCAGAGAGCAACTCTAATGTCAGGGACCCTGCTGCCAGCTAGAACCTCCTCAAAGGGAACTGAGGGACATGTTTTGTAACAGTGGGCTGGGCCACACACACACCCACACAAGCACACACACATGCACGTACGCGCGCGCACGCGCGCACACGCACACACGCACACACACACGCACACAC
>VOQJ01037396.1:47447-58267 GCA_015052665.1 Apistogramma diplotaenia | reverse complement strand
AGGCAGAAGCAGATGTGTGTGTGCGCACACACACACACACACACACACACACACACACACACACACACACACACACACACACACACACACACACACACACACACACACACACACACACACACACACGAAGCTGAACACGGGAACCGAGACAGACAAGCTGGAACATTAGTAACACAGAAACAGCTGCACATGACATGCTCACGATCATGTCTGAAGAAACACACCACAACACTGAGGGAAAGAAGCAGAGATTACACAACCTCAGGAGCCATTAGAAAACAAGACATTTTTTTCACAGCCCAGCTAAAGCGCCAAAAACACCTGCTAGTCAGTGTGAAGAAGCTACTGCATCTTTCTCTGCACGACACGGGTGTCAGGCAGCATTTCATGAAACGCTAACACTAAACTCTGCAGCAAATTCACAGATTGAGAGATTAAATGTACACGAGCTGGGAGGAATTCACAAGTCAAATACATAAAACACACTTGATTTAGGAAGAGCGACACTGCAAATCAAGCATTATTAGGACAAACACTGAAAGCTTGATACTTTCAGCATCTTTACCAAATGGATCAGGACTTGGAGATGAGGTTTTACTAATGTAGTCATTTAATTTGGTAGCTTTCTGGTTACCTTTCCCCCACCTCTCAGTCATTTTCCACCTGTAAGCTGGTTCACTTTACCCTCTAATCTGTGACCAGTCCCACCACGGAGAGCCATGATAGTTAAAACTAGCAAGTGGCTTCACGTGTTGATACAAACACTGGTATTTGGCACCAGCGTATTGCTTTATAATATCACAAGAGGAAGTGATACGATCTATTGCAATATGAATATTTTGTCACACCACAATGGAGCGCGGGTATGATAAGCGATCGTCATCATGTGCAGCTCCTCAGCTGCCGGGAACGGTGTCGAAATTTAAGTGAAATCTGCTGCAGATTCTGTAAAGGCCTCTGAAGGCGTCATGGCTTTCACTGCATACAGAAAATGTTATCACCCATCAAAATGTTTTTGACCTTCCCTCAAAAAAAATAAAAATAAATAAATAAAAACATTTAATTTATTTTAAAAAAAATCACCAAGCAGGTTTTTTGAGCCTGGAACAACCCTGGACTTGTTACCTTTGTGCTGCATTTTGATCTAACACTAATCAATTTAGTCAGCACAATGCTTTAATGAAACCGCTTTATTGTAAAGCGTGGTTAAAAATATGCTAATTGTTTCAGTAAAAACACTAAATTGACAATGTAGCCATTCTATTACCCACCCAAGAAGCAGCCACTGATAAGTCAGGCTTCCACTGTCTCTGGGAAGACCCTGTTAGAGTAAGTAACAATAAAGTCATCTAACAAAAGTAGCTAATGATGACAGAAATCCAGCAGAGCTGACCAGCAAAAGGCTAATTAGCATAGAAGTACAGTGACAGTAATACTGCTGGGTCACTTGTTTGGGCTCCATAGCACAGCTCATTAGCTTTTGGAACTGATGTGCCTTGTGATACTGGTCACTTAGTGGTGGCAACATCCTCCACTACTGAGCAATTAAAAGAGTGCAAGCGAGAGTATCTGGAAGCTCAAGAACATGCAGCCTGACAGGGGTTGAAAACGAAAACTGCACGAGAAGTGTCAGAAATCTCAGAAGCTGATATATTAACTACTGAATCATTGTTATTGATCTTCCTGTCCTAATGAGGGCTGTGGTATGAAGGCCAAATTAGCTAGGGTTTGGCTAATCTGGGCTGACAAGGGTGTGTGCTGAATGCTAACCTAGACTTCAGGATTTGGATGTCCTAGCCCCTGGGGGAACAAACTAATCAGAGCAAAGGTCGGTCACACTGCTGGGAAACAGTTCCCCTGACTCAGCAATGTGTGGAACCCAACAAAACAGAGCAGCAATGCGTCGAGCAGCATGGTAACAGCTTTCACTGTAAGCAGAAATATACCAGAGGCAAAGGAAAGCTTTACCTGCAGATCGTCGTTAGCCTCCATAAACAAGACTCACTACATAATTACATTTGTGTTCAGTGAGGAAATACGCAGAAAACAACCCAATGTTACAAACCTGAAACCTGTATCCAAAAGTGCATCTTTGCATCCAACTGCGTATCCAGATTTCTAGAGAAAGAGCTCCACGAAGGGTCAAGAAGGGGCCAATAATACAGCAGTCTGCTGAGCTGATTTAATCACCCGGCTTTATTAAATGTTAATTTGTTCATTTTCTAAGAAACAAATCAAATTAGAAAGCATCCCTCATATTTCAAAATGCTATCCGATACCTTTAGATTTTCACTGCTTGTTCATCAGGCCAGATTTAATTCAATGATTCAATCAAAGCTGAGATTAAGATAAATGCGAGCTGCACAGCAAACAGGCAGCAAAAACAGGAGGAAACATCATCGAACTCACAGACAGCTACATTTCTCCAAGGTATCAAACGGAGCAAAGCGATTAGCTGATAAACGGGCACATTGTGGACATAAATACTGTCAAGGTCACAAACACAGAAACAAGTATTTCAGTTTTTGCACTAGAGCCCCACAGTATTTACCAACTACTGAAACACATGTGATCACAGTTTTATCCCTTTTTTAAAACAGGTTCTGGATTAATCAGATGCACGTCTTACAGAAACTGTGTCACTGCGTGCAAACACCCTTAAAGGCTTTTCAAGAACTGCCAGCAAAAACAAAAACTTGGCATTGAAATGCTTAAATATTTGCGGTATTATGAACTGGGTGGATGTGGTGACGTTCCCAGAGGGAAAAACAAACAGCAACAACAACAAAAAGCTGTCTTGAGCAATATGGGAACCCATCAGCTACTGGCTCTGCTGACTTAGCCTCTGGGGCTAACAGACATAGCCAGCAGATATCCAGGCCAAAAGTTCCACTCATACCCACTGGTCAAATAGGATAATAAAGCTCATGAAGTTGACCAGTGCACTGGGTGGCACAGTGATGTAATGGTTAGCATCCAACCCTCTCTTGGACTGCTTACCTACAAACAAAGCCTGCTCAAACATGACTGGGCACCACAAATACTGACTCTTGCAGACAGCTTTTACATATTTTTTATCCAAGATTATCCATTAATAACTGTTCACTAGCAAAGACCCCAAAACACAGATAAAAAATGGCTACTGATAATGAAGCAATGAGCCCGGCCGGATGACGTTAGGAAAAAAAAAGGGGGGGGGGTGTGTGGTGCAGGAATGAGAAGCAGTGAATCCATGAGGCAAATGTCACTTACAGATGTGGACTGAAAGGCAGATGTGGACTGAAAGGGGGAGTGCTAGGGGTTCGGCCTCATGTCTGAACTTCACATAAACGATCTTTAACTAATCCCGAGACCCTTAGTTCAACCACATTTGCTGTTACACCACCAACTACACCAACAAATCCCACATTTGTTGGTAGTTTTAGTAAAGTAACGGAGATGAAAGCACTGTGAAGCACCTCCTTGTATTTTATCTCGGTGCAGAAGAGAAACCACTGAAGGGGAACTGCAAGGAAGACATATGGAGCCCGTGGTGACAGGTAGGTCTCCTGTCTCAAACTCCTCCACACAGCTCTGTGATTAACAACTGCTCTCCGACACCTCATGACAGTAGCGAAGATCTACATGATTTGTCTTCTCATTGGCTCCGCACAGAGAATCCTACTGTTCATTCACACAACAGCAGCTTGATAAATATCCTGTCACAAGGAGGGCCGGGAGCTCCGGGTCAAGACGATCAGATCCATGATGGTGAAGTCTCTGCGACAAGACAATGACATCCACAAATACATACTTAAAAATATGCGTTCTCATATTTACAACGTGGCCATGAGAAGCAGGATAATCTGGTCACGTCAGTATGCCCTCGACATTAGAAATTACTGCTGTGATATATCATAACCATCCTAGAAGTATTTACAACCCTGTTTAGTGCTTCCAACGTGTGTGATGTGTCCTTGGTATTTGTCCAGCATCGGGGGGAAGGGGAACGTCTCTGTGTGTTGTAGTCTGGAAGGTGAACAGTTAATAATCAGAGGGGCACTTACAGAATCAGAGCAATACATCCAGGTGGCTTCAGCAGAGAGCATTGATTCTCCCTAGGTGCTATTTGCCATCTCTTCCATGAAATATTTATTTTTAGCTTTATAGCTGCTCTGTTGCCCAGCACAAAGCCAACCTATAGGACATCTGCAGCTTCTTAAAGCTCCCTTTTTTCAAAGGTTTTCTTAACCATTCTGCAGCATAAGGTCACATGTTTGGCTTACAGTGAAAACAACCTCTGCGTTTTGCTCCACAAATAGATATTTCAAAGCTTACTCTAACCTATGACAGCTGTTGGCTTTTGTATCAAATTGCTGCCAATCAATAAGGGTATAAATATCTGGTGTTCAATGAAGTAAACATCGGCAAAGCCAGGTGGTGGGCTGATCTTGGCACTGAACATGGTGTTATAATAGTATGATTCAAGTTTGCCTTTTACGCCAAATTAATCACTTTATTCCGGGATGCCAGTGAAATCAGCAGCACCGCTAGCATCGCACATCTGATTCGACCAAACCTCAAAGACTCAGCCATTGATCGCACTGTAAGAGAAGCTATCTGTAACTCAATTAAGCGGAACAGGACAGGGGACAGGCAAATGTGACCCACTGATAAAGACTTGCTATTGACACAATGACAGCAGGGTGAGAGGGGGAGGGAAGGAGAAAGAGAGAGTAACCACCAGCAGGTTCATGGCCACTTAAGACAGGTGGATCCTCTCATCCCCTGGATCAATAATACCCATTATTCATCTCAAACTGCGGATGAATAATTAAGCTTCCTCCTCTTAAGGTGACATCCCTCTTGAGGAGAAGGGGAGAGGAAGGCCACAGAAGCCACCTTGAGAGGGACTGACATCCAGCTGCCGGTCACCTTGTTGAGCAGGACAGAATTAACAGATTCAACACGCGCAGTCACTCGGCCGGCTAAAGACAAATAGCGCCATTAAACCGTCTGCTGCCGTGTAACATTAAGCATGGAACATGAGAACAAATCTACGAGTGCTACTGCTGAAGGTCAACGAGGGAAATGAGATGTAATCACAGCGCCATAAGCAGAAGCTGTTTAATTGTAGAGATTCACGGGTCCTGGCTGATGCACCCTCGTAGGCAGAACTTGTTTCTGTACACTTTAAATATCGAATGAACAGAACAAGTTAAAGCGGTGGAACAGAGGTAAAGAGAATCGACTGTGACGCCATCAAACCGAAAATAAAACCCCAGCGTACGGTTTAATCACCCGCAACGCAACGTCAGAGCAGCTATTGCTCCTCAGTTTATTATGAAGAATGCAGCTCAGCTTTAGCATGACAGTTGCCATGGTGACTTTGTCATTACTAGCCTAATGGTATGTGTATTGCGCGCAGCTACAACCTCGCTGATTGCTTGCAGGCCTCGTGGTAAGCCACATGTGAGACAGTCACATTATTCTGTTTGTTTTGGGGTGACAGAGCAAGTTTGCCGTCTCATCGATTCTTCCTGCTGCTTCGGCCTTTGATGGTCTTTTCACTGACTCACCAACACATATGACGCACAGCTAAGCAGGAAGAGGCTCACTGCGACACAGAACGACCAAAGTGGAGGCAGCGTTTGGGTCAGGATTGTCTAGAAGGAGGTCAAATGGGCCCATCAGTAATTCATTCGTGGTGGAGACAGCAAATGCTAAAGAGCTCTGTAACTGGTGAGTTGGACAAGATAATCTAAACACTTAGACTAACCTTATAATTAACTAAAATTGTTTTTAATTACACACCAAAAAAAAAAAAAAAATCCAGAGATGTTGAACTCATACAGGTGAAATTACAGGTTCTGAATGTACACGGCCATTAACAAACACTTAAATCCTCTTTGGAGATCATTAATTAAGTTCACGTAGACAGTGAGTCTACGCAGTGCCACAGAGCCGTTGTGATGCAGCTTGTGGGCTGTGTGCTGTGGTTGCTCTGTGGAAATGAGGGCATTTTTTTGGGGATTCAGTCTTGTAAAAACTTTGCTTGGTGGCTAACCTCTTTCCTTTTTTTTTTAAATTAATAGTTGCTTGCCCTCCTCTTTCAGTTTAAATATTGATAAAAAACTTACTTTAACAATTTTGCCTCCATGCCTCTCGCCCTGTGACAGCTGGGATAGGCCCCAGCCCCCCCGCAACCCTGAACAGGATAGAGAATGAATGGATGGATGGCCTCTGTACACTTCTTGTTACTTTCCAACTTTCCCTGTTTTTTTTAGGGGACTGTAACAGGACATAATGGACAAAAGCTGGCTTGGAGTGATGGTTAAATACGTTTTCAGTGAAAGACAAACCAGGACATCAGTGCTGTACTGGATCCATCAAAATGTCCTGGTTTTTGCTCGTAAAACAAATGTGACCTTGACCTTGAACGCAATTTAGGTGAGTTTCACTAAATCTGACCAAATCTCTAGAAGAATTGCTGAGTTTAATTCTGAGCATGCTGGTCATTCGGCCAGATGAGCTAAAAGTGAAGAAAAGCGCAATCAAGAAGTATTTATATCTTATTCGTTTATTCATTCAAAAATGAAAAGATTCATTGGTGTTCAACTGAGCAACGAGCTACTCAAAAAGAACAAGTATTCTCAAGCGTAAAATAAGTCAAATAAAACACCATTAAGACCAGCTCGGCACAATAAGTGCAGCGTTTGCGTTCTTTAACCTCGATTTAACCAGGGAGAAAAAGTCTGCAGGCTAAGAATCTCAGTATTTACCACATTTTTCTGATGGCAGGAGATACCAGAGCTACCAGGGAAAACTGGGAGACACGGGGAGAACAAGCAAACTAAGCACTGATCCTGCCATTGTGTTTATGGGGAGACCTGGGTGTAGGCAGGTTGTGGCATTTATTTATTTTTTTATTTAAAAGAGTATTTTAGCAATGACACACTCTTGCTCTGTGTCTTATCATCCTACCTTTCCCAGTTGTTTTGTCCCTGGCTCCCTCATTCTGTACGTCAAAGTGTCCTTGGGCAAACGACTGAACCTCTGTGGCTTGCTGTATAAAAGCGTTTTGACTGCCCAGCAAGATTAGGAAAGTACATTTAGTTGAAGGATCTGGAGATGGCAGTGCTTTATAAGTACTAGTCCATTTACCATTTAATGTTGTAAGGGTGGGCGCGCATATAAAACATGGCCAAAGCTTTAAGTAATGAGGTCAGTGCATGGCATCTCTGAACCAAAAGTGCAGGATTCACGCTGCTCTAAACACTCTGTTTGAGATCACTTTATACTCTTGGATCTGTATGATGTCAGAGGGAATAGCCTTAACAACATAATCATGGCTATGAGAACAGAAGCCCCACCCACCCGCAATTCAGACTTTGTGTTTGTGAGGGACAGCCAATCCAAAGAAATTTAGTTTAGAGGGAGGATGGCCTTAAATCCTTTATTCCCACCTTCCCATTAAAAACCTAATTTAAGCAAGGAGCTGCTAAAACAGCTTACTTTGAACTGAGCATGACCCAGTACACAAAAAGTAAGGAACTGTAAATCATGCACGGTTACTTTAGTGAAGTCAGACAATGAAAATGAGCGCAACTAAACTTAAATCACAAACCGCAGAGTCCATCATGTAGGCTGACCGTGTGCAATAACAGTGCTTTGATCTAGGCAACGAATCTGTCTCTCCTTTTATCCATCAGTCCCCATCTTCTCCACGTGCATTCCCCACTATCCCGTCCCGCTCCCCTTTGAAAGCCCCCATCCACACACCCCTCCAGTTTAATCATTTCTCCATCATCTGTTGGTGTGTTCTGCTCTCAGACAGGGAGCTGCTGAAAGAGCTCAAACAGTGGGATCCCCTCTCCTACCCAGCAGTGCATAATGGAGTCAAAATGACTAATTGTCAGGAGGGCGTGGCATTAAGATTACAGCTAAACTGTGTGTGCGTATGCATACGTGTCTCTGTGCAGGCGTGCATGGCACCAACACACACCTGACACTCTGTGTATGACTCATCTAATGTCACTCAAGTTCTCCAGTGCCCACAGTGTTTCCTCCGAGCCCAGGAGTGACCCACTGAACCCGAAGCCTGGTGATACAGAGTGACCATGGTCTCCATCATTACAAGCCTTCACCATCCTCATATCTGAGTCATGATGTACCTGCATCGCACTTCGATAGCACAAAGGAGAATATACGACTTACAAAGTAGGTGGAACACAAGAGTTTTGGTATTTTCGAGTCTTTTTACACATTTTAGTGGGGAAATCCTTTCATGGTTGCCTGTGTTTAAACAACACTTAACATCTAAGAGCTGTTCTCTTCTGCTAAATTAAAAATATTCTCAGAGCTACGACCATGAGTCTGGTTTACACGACAGATTGCCAAAGTTAGTATAACTCATCCCGAGGGAAGATTAGATGCATGATGACCAATAACAGTGCAGTTACTGTTCAGACCTGCCACAGAAAACCACAACTGCTGTCAGTGGCCCTGAGCAACCACCCTGAGAAGACCAACGTTACTGATATTAATCCTCTGGGCACCAGGTACAAAATTTGGGTTCCCTGTCTGGCCATTCTGACAGTCTGTAAAAAAATCATTGCAGTCCATCTACTGGGACCAAATTAACTGAATAACAGACTTACCGAATGACTGACTGTCCCTGTCATTCAAAGTGCCCTACTGATTCAAACCACCACCCAGATCACATAAGGTTTTAAAATCTATGTGGCTGTTCATGTTGTCCAGAATTCTCTCTTTTTTTCTTCTTATTTTTTTTTCCTTTTACAAATCTGGTATTCAGACAGCCCTTCCCCTCAAAACTGCTCTCTAGTGTCACTATACAAAATATAATGAAAGCTCTGCTGAGCCAGTTCTGCTGAGAGCACTTCAATAGTCTGAAAGCGGGAGAGTGGGTAGGGAGGTTCAGTCCAAAAATGGACTAAATATGGCTCAAACTGGAACAATAATTCCAATCCATATCCAGTGGCCAAAGCTTTGTTGATTTGGCCACTGGATATAATGTGCCTGAGCCCGCCGGATTAATTCCAGACATCCCGGCTGCTGAAAGAGGTCTAAGAAACACAATTGGAGGTTAATTTGCCTCTGTTTGCTGCAATATACAAGTAATGGGAAAATAACTTGAGATCTTTCAATAACTGGAAGAGTAGTTTATGAATCTAGGCCACAAGGACATGCAAGTTGGACAAGTATAAAACAAACTCATCAGGTTAGTCAAATGTATTTGGAACTGTTGGCCGTAAACAGTCTACAGTTTCCAGACACATTTCCTGGTTCTACTGGAGCTGAGAATAGCAGCTGTATGTGAAGCCCCAGCTTTTAAACTGCTGTTCACAGCTGCTGCTGGACAAAAACTACCATTTAGGTTTTTGCAACTATAGTACTGATGATGTGTCAGAAACAGTTTAGATTTGCTAGTATTCTGCTAATGTATGCTGACTGGTTACAGCATTCACACTTATTGCAATAGGACAACCTCAATGGTATCCATTAGGCGTTAGTCGTACAGTTGAATCAAAACAAAAACTTACAGGTGTGTCTAAGGAGCTGTATTCCAGTGGTGGTAAGAGGTGACTGCTATCAGCTGGCTAATGCTAGAAATTTTCTGCTAATGCTCATATAAAATCAAAATGATGCATCTCAAAAAACAATAATTTAATGCCTAAAAAAACTTTACCAAAGGAAGTACAACAGTTAGGTTGTTATCACTGTTTGGGTTTGAAAGTCCTGGTTGGCCAGGCCTTTCTGAACAGACTGCATGTTCTCCCTGTGCCTGTGTGGGTTTTCCCTGGGTGCTCTGGCTCACCCCCACAGTCCAAAGACATGTATGCTAGGTCAGCTAGTGATTCTAAACTGGATGTAGGCATGGAGTACAGTATGCTGGTGTCTCTATGTGTTAGTCCTATGACTGAATCTTTCCAGGTTGCACTCTGCTTTGGTTAGCAATTAAGAAAATGAATGGATGAATGGAACTATTTCTATTGTCTCAATGACTTACACTAAACTTTTTTACATTTTGGGGCTGAGCATGGCTGAGCCTTGAGCGAAGCATCGCAGAGAACTGAGTGATTACTCGGCACACTTTCACCTCAAAATCCCGTGCCTAAACTTGCACTAGGACCTTGCCCTGTAGAACTTCTTTTTACATATGTCTACAGGTTCCAGAATAAATGAGAGCATACTTTACAAAGCTATTATATCAAAGAGAAATAATGGTCAAGGCAACAAAAGTAAATGCAATAAAAGGGGCCGTGAGCTAGTCAGGACACCTATTGGGTCTATGAGGAACTCAGGCAAAATCCAAAATAGCAATCCAACTGGAGCATCTATGTCCACGGTGGGATAAAGCTCGTGTGCCGGGAGATAAGCACGTGCGGCCCACACTTTTTTTCCTTCGTTTCGTTTGACTTTGAGTGACCGTCCTTACAGGCTGTCTGTGGAAAGACAGTCCTCACCCTGCCGTTCACTCACCCCTGTGCTACTCTTTGTCTCTCACTGTCTGTATCTTTCTGTCTCCTCATCCATCTCTGTTGTTTCCAGAGACTTCAAACACTTTTTTAATTGGATGCAGGTCAGCCAATAGCTGGACTTGGCTGAATGAACTGGTGTTATCAGTGTCTAGGCAGATGGGCTGCAGCTGCACAGGTGATTTCTCAATAGTAAAAAAAAACAGGGGGACAGAAAGAAGCCTGAATGTGAGGTAAAGAGTGGGGGGGGGGGGGGAGAGGGGGAAAGATTGAATTGATAAAGAGGGATAAGGGGAAGGCCTTCCTTTTCCTGTGGGTGCGGGGGGATAGATTATAGAT
>VOQJ01037396.1:25792-47427 GCA_015052665.1 Apistogramma diplotaenia | reverse complement strand
AAGGGGGGAAAGAAAGAAGCCTGAATGTGAGGGAAAGGGGGGGGGGGGGGGGGGTGAGAGTGAGAAAGATTGTATTGATAAAGAGGCATAAGAGGAAGTCCTTCCTTTTCCTGTGGGTGCTGTGCGATAGATTATAGACTTATCTGACGGAGAGCGAAATAAGGAAACATTGCTGTCCCTCCCCCCGGCGCGCGAGATGAGTTTAAGATAAAGCTATTTCTCAATCACTGGGACACTGGCAGCCATGTGTCTCTCGCAGTGTCGGGGAGATTTGGTTATATTCACCGTGAACACTTCAGGCTGCCACTCTGTATGAAACTACAGGATCCGGTCATGGGAACAGAGCTCGATCCATCCATCAGCCCGGCAGTAATTCAGAGGGTGGGTAGCTTTTGATTAAGATATAAATCCTTTAAACGTCTCCCTATTTTTCTTGAACTCCAGCATTTCTGTCCATCTTGCTGACTCTTTGTGGCTCCTGTGCTCACATGAGGGGGCCATGACACCGTACTTTGGCTCTAACAAATATCCTGTTGTAACCATTAAGCCCGTTCAAGCCCCGGTAAGGTGAACAAGGCCCTTGTCAACCAGTAGGTCTCGGATGACTGACAGGTTACGCCAGGCAGTGGAGGTGGGGAGTGATAAGGTGCTGGAGCTGGGGTGGTGGGTGCATGCAGTAGCCCCTGAAGCGAGAGGCTTGCCAATAAACAAAAAGAGTGGTGTTAGGGTAGAGGAATGACAGTTATAGTCCCTCCCTAGCTCCCTTTCCCCTTTCCTTCTTCTCTTCACCTCCTCCTCACTCCTCAGCAGACAGGCAGACGGCCGGAGCTCAGCCACAGCGATCCCACTCCACAGTATTGCCACGGAGAGAAAGGCGAGGAAAGGCAGTCTGACTGCAGCTGGATTTGAGGGTCATTTGAAGAACACAACAAGGCAAAGCACACAGAGTTCCATTTTCAGTTCATGCCAGGGAACCAGAGTCCTCTCTCCATCTCCCCACATTGCCTCACCACCCCTCCTTCTCCTACACAACAGCTAAATCAATAGAAATGACAACGTAGTTGGAAGGTCATTCGCGAGCACGCCGAGCGCTGTGGTGGAATGCTCGCTGATTCGCAGCACACAGAACAAGTGGAAAAACAAATGCACATCCTGCCAGCACTCCTGCCTGCCCGTCCTGCTCTAGTTCAGCTGAAGGAAAGAACAGAGGTGCTCCAATTCCCCTCTCCTTTCTATACATCAACATGCAAAATGGAGCTGAGGCTGGTACTGCTGTACAGGGAGTCTTTAACAGAGGACACACTGTTTCCACAAGATTTCTATCAGCTACCCTGCATGTCTGTTTACATACACTATGCGTACTATACAAACACACACACACACGCACGCACGCTCGCACGCACACACACACACACACACACACTGCCTTCTTTATGTAAACAGTTTGAGGATGAGATACACGTGCTAGACTGGGAAAATCCACAAAATGCTTCTCCCCCTCACTAATGAGCCACGAAGCATGGTCAGACACGGTGCCTTCCCAGCACACAAACACAACAGCCACTCCAGCTTGAATATTGCTGGAAATAGTCAGAACGACAGAATCCACCGAGCAGGAGACACACACACCGAAGCAGCGGCGGTATCAGCAGCAGCAGCAGCAGCAGAGGAGGAGCGGAGCAGGAAGGCATCAAAAAAGACAGAACGGCATTAATACGGAAGGAGCGAAGAGTTGCTTGTGTGTTACTCACAGAATATTCGATGGTCCCTTTGGGTCTCTGGAACGACATGCGCCTCCCATCCTTCTTTTCTGGAGTCTTCTTCTGGCCAGTATCTGAAAGCAAACGAGGCAAGGTACGCATTACATTCATGTTCCTCTCTCCCCAGCTTGTCACAAGCTGCCGTTTCCCAGCCCCGTGGGTAGACAGCTCATTCGTCAACAGTGAGCGAGCCAGCCAGCCAGCCAGCAATGTGAGCTGTGAGCGCCCGGACCACTTTCTCTCTCGCTCGTTCTCGCTCTGCTTCTGCCCGCCTGCTCTGCCTCTCTCTCTATCACACTGTCCTCTCCTTGCTCTCCCTCCCCTGTCTCTGTCTCTCCCTTCTCCTCCTAGCCCACCATGCAGCGCAATGACAGCCGCTGAAAACCTTGCCCTCCTCCCCCTGTTGCCTCTCGCAGACAGAGACCAGGATGACCTCCATCAGGGCACCGCCGTTCTGATTGCGAGCCCAAGAGGAGGAGAAGGAGGTGGATTCAGATGGGAAGAGGGGCGTGCTAAAGCTGGAGATGGGAGAAAAAAATAAAATAGGAGGCTGAACTGGAGTGTGGATGGAGGAGAAGGGAGGGTTCAATGCAATGTGTTGGTTGAGTAATGGAAGGATGTTGCATGGAATTGTGACAGATGAAGAAGAAGAGGTCCTGTGTTTTTGGGGGGGGGTTTAAAAAATGACAGCTCCAGCTTGTCTACCTTTCCTGTAAGGACCTGGCAGGTATGTAAAGGAATAAAATTAAAGGTAGATGGTAGAGAATAGGAGGAGGGTACTTATGGCAACTGGGGTTTTAGTCAGAGAACATGAAAAACCTAGGATTTGGGAAAGACGTGTAGGCTAATGGGTGCAGAAGATAAAGGGGTAAAGGGTTAATGGGGGACGGAGGAAGGTGGAATTAGACAACTGGAGAAGCTGAGGGATGGGATAAGACAGAAGAATGAAGATAACGGCAAGAGGGTGGATAGAATACTGAAAACCTGCAGATGAAAGACAAAAGATAGGATGGAGATGAAAGAGGGAGACTCTTGGGAGTGAAGAAGATGTTGAACAGAGGCCAACATTGTTCTCTAACTTTAACAAGGAGCATGGGCCAATGAGCTTCAGAGATACTATTACAAGGTTTTATTCATTCAAGACATAAGGTATGAGGCAAGAAAAGAGATGATTGGAGGAGGTTACTGGATTTAAGTGAAATATTTATGATGGACATATGTTGACCGAGTGCCCTCAGATACCTCTCTCTCAAGTCTTTGTTTCGTAGGTGCTGCACATGACTAATGAGTCCTGTTATTCGCGCTTTTCTCATCAGGCATCTGAGATAGCTCAAAACATGAGTCATACACCAGTGCTGCTATTTCTGGGGCTTAGGAGTGCCTGGCAGTGAGTGAGAGGGGAGGGGAAATCAGAGCTGCTTCAGGTGTATGGCAACAATACTGTGGCTTGTGTTTATGAAAATGTATACTTGAGCCATAATCAGAACAAACCATCTCTGCCTTCCCTCTGAAGTTGTGGCACCGTCCTGATCATTTTATTGTAGAGGTAAGAAAATTAAATATTGGCTTTCGTTTTCTTGCAGAAATGGGTTTTTAAACCACACAATCGAAATATCTGGGGAATTAGCTGCTGCGAACTTGCATTTGTTCTTGTACACTATCGTTACCTTTGTTCAGTATCATTATTTGCTTACTAATGAAGGGATCATTGTGCCGCTGTATGAACCAGATTTATTTAGCATAGAGTCTGACTGTGCTTAAGCCTCCTAGGGACAACGTCTCTGCTCTCTTCCCAAATAAATTAATTCATGTTGGGTTTAGGTTAGAAGACCAGTGGTCTGCCTTGGAACAACTAAATATCATGAGTTGCTCGTCTGGAATTCATTAAATTAATCTAAAGGCCTGAAACTTAGACTTCTTAGGAAAATCACCCAAAATGCATAGAATAATTTAGCATTTTATCAGTTCCTTTCCCAGTGACCATCATGTGGCCCCTCATTATAAGTTCTTCAGCTAAAGGACTTCAAGTTGGGAATCACTGTGGTAGAGTGTGTTTCTGTTCACTCAGACATCATATTTAAAGGTGCAGTCAGAAACTTGTTTAATAGAGACTTATTTAATAGAAAAAAATATATTGTATGGATGTTTATTTATTTATATTTATTCCCGATATTGTTGTAATTCCTTATTATGAACAGATTGGACTTGCAATGCTGCCATCTCTGGACAGTTGAGGAGCCTGTTAAACAACAACAGTTGGTTATAAGCTAACATTATGCCAGCTAAGGCATTGTTAGCTGGCATAATGTTAGGCACAAGTATCATAAAATCACACTTTCCTTATGATCAACAGTTTGATTACATTCTCACATCATATAAGAGTGTATTCACTGAGCCTCAAAGCCCAGCATTGTAACATCCATTTGAAAGCCAGATTTGCTGATGCTGGCTAACAGCAACTATCCGCGGCTAACAGCAACGGCTAACAGCTACGGCTAACAGCAACAAAAACATCACTGCTTACTGACAGAAAAGCTCAGGATATCCTCAAGAACTAACCTCAGTATCGTTGTCATTGTTCAGAAAAGAGCTTCACTGACTCATCAATTCCTTTCACAAAGTTTTACAGCCCCCTCTATGCTAAATGAAGATGGACGCTTCTGACAGCTGAGGTAAACAATGGATAACAACCTTCCAAAATAGGAAAAAACTGGGATGCATCCGGTCCAGAGTCAATTGGCTATTTGATACACTCCCCACACAAGAAGGGTGGCCAGAGGTTTTGATTTGTTGATAAGGAATTAAAATACTGCAAAATATTTAATTGACTTTATCCATTTACTTCCTGATTTATTGTTAAGTGTCAATTATTATTCAAATATGTTAAAATATAGTGTTTGCAAAAATGCATTTTTTACACCAACAGTAGTAGAAACACACTATGCCATCTGCTGTTGGTATGGGGATCAGTGTAATTTTAATGTTTTTGATCTTGCTTGGCTAACTAAAACAGTCCTATAGCAGCCACCATAGCTAGGATTATGCACTTGAATTGGGAGGGGTAAGAAAACAGAACTCAACTGACTACAATCTTCAAGCTACTGATATCAAGCAGTGAAAATTTTACACGCTGTAACTTTAAATTACTAAGGGAATTTTTAGACAGGGCTGGCATATGTACAATGAAAGCAATTCATTCAGTATAAAAGCCACTGTCTCAGAAATATTACAAGATGTCATTTAATCTGCTCAGTCCAGCAAGACTCCTGTACAAGATAACTTGTAGCACTTTGAAAATCTTGGAAACGAGCTGTGTTGATCAAACCCAAACTGACTGACCAAACTGCGAGCGTGTGCCAAATCAATTACCCTCTATCTAAATGAAAACCTTTGCGGGATGATTGCTTTAAGTAGGAAAATACAAACTGGAGCTGCTGATTACGGATGACGGGGTTTGTGTTGCTGTTTAGAAGTGACCCGTCATCACTGTGATTTCATGCTCCTGTTATGAATGAATAATCCATTGTGCCTCTGTTTAATTGCCGGTTATGCCAGCGTGGCAGACTGGAACCCATAACACGACTCAGTAAGTAGACAGCAGAGGTGTTGATCTGCTTTGTTAGCTGGTCCAAGTTGAGTGGGCTAACTACACACTGTGATGCTGAAGATGCCTCAGACTTCCAAATATTGGAGAATGCAAGGAGTGGGAGACCATGAAAAAGCTCTGAGGACCAAGACAGACACACGGCGAGAGAGAATAGCAGCTTTCCATTAGCAGCTGCAGGGGTGTTGGCACATGGTGAGCTGGTGATTGGTCCAAAATTAAACTTCACCCTGGATGGTGGCACAAGAAATGGGCATTTTATTCACACTCCAGACACGCAGCAGAGCACAGCGCCAGGGCACCTTCAATAACAAAGGCTCCGGTTTCATCCCACTCCACAGGAAACCAGCAGCATCTGCTGTCACAATATAAGCTCTGCTTCAAAACAAGGAATCTCCTTCTCAAGTCCACAATTCACAGCCCGTGAATGTGATCCAGAGATGTGTTGGAATTTTGTTCTTCAGTTTTTGCTGTCAATGCCTAAAACAGTAAGACACTGCCCATCATATAGTGGGATAGCACGATAATCAGGAGCGCTGGGAGATGGAGAGGCCATCCTGGAAACGTGTGAAGAAATGATCAGTGCAATTATAGATGAAGCACAATCATCCTCGCTGAAGAACACAGCTGAAAAAAAAGTTCAGAGAGCTGTAAACCAAGGTCGCCATTTATCTAATTTGTGGTTCAACCAAGTAAAACAACAGTTACCGCAGCATCAGCTTTCTTTACTGCTCTCGTTTCCCATAAGGAACATTTTACTTGGCTCATTAATGGGCTGAATTATAATAACACCGGGTCAGCTGTGCGAGGAGGCTGTGAGACCGGCTCAGACACTGAAAGGAGCTGCTGTGTGTCAGGAAAAACAAAGGATGTCTCTCACTAATGGAAACAGTCACAAGAGCTCATGCCTTTCTGAGCAACTTAGCAAAAAAAAAAGAATAAAAAAAGCAACTGCATCCCAGACACAGGACACTGTCTCGTGGCTATGCAACACTGCACGGAGCAGGAGGGCAAATATCAGTAAGAGGAAGTCGGTCCTCACTGAGACAGCCACTAATAAATTCATTACAATTCACTACATATGAGAGAACATGAAAGTTGATTTTTCTAGCCGTGTTAGGTCTAACGCTCACTTTTGCGCGGCTTCACGGTTTATTGTGACTGCGTCATGAAAACTGCAATGAATCCCCTGCTGTGTGACATATTCCTGAAACAAAGCTAGGCAAGGACAAAAGAAAATTAGAGAGCATTGTTCTGAACTAAGAGGGATGGATGGATGGATTGTCCAAACTGAAGTTACCCTTCTCTTCTTAATCACAGTCAATGAAAAAAAGGTATGAAAAGAAAGATTTAGTCAACAACAAGTAGCTGTGCACTAAATGTCTCTTGCAAGGACATCCTTGTAAAAGGTAGTGAAACACACAGATATGCTTTATAGTGGTCATGGATGTGTCTTCTTGGTGATTGAGCTGTAACCAAAACGAAAAACTAAAGAATGAACGGTGTCCCCGTGAAGAACACCTCTGAGAATGTTGTGCACTTAACAAAGCTGAATGCTGCCAAGCGATGGCAGGACAATCTGAATGATTCTGGAGACGAGCTAAATGCAAATGCTACTGTATTTGACTCTAAAAGCAAGCGGCGCTCTGTACCCGCGCAATCTGCTGAGCATGAATCACAGCAGCTAAATATACAGTCCCCTTCATTTTAGTACACAGCCATGAAAAACTGAAGCAGGCAGGGAATAGGAGAGTCAACAATTCTCTGACTAACATTCCCTCCTGGGCTGATAGAATACACAAGCAGCCAATTTCCCCTTGCTCCCTTGTTTTCCCTGCCTGCTGGCTATATGCAGCTCTCAACAGATGTTATTTTTAGACACCCCACCCCAAACAGTAGGGGAGGCCAGAGCTCTGCACCACAGCCAGACTACACAGGTGCTACACAGGACCGGTTACCAAAGCTGCGGACCTCCTGCCAAAGTTTGTGAGGGAGGAAGTGCGGAGACACTTGCTTCGAAGTTTCTGGTTGCCAAGATGAAATGCAGTCGGCTTGTACTGTAATACACTGCAACACCAGAGCAGTCATTATGAAGATTACAGGGACGAGTTTGTTTAATGTATTAAATATTAAATGTATGGGGTTTTTTGGTCGTTGAGTTTACGTGTTTTAAAATGCTAATCTAGCATGACAGCTGTAAATGCTACAGTGTGCTTTTACAAAGAAAAACAATACAATTACATTACAGTGTTGTATTGGATCACAAACCCTGGGCCTAAATGACAATCGGGTGACAGTCGCCATGCAGCCGGTGCATCAGCAGACAGTCGGAAGAAATGCTGTACAGTGTTCGGGGTGTACATAATATAATTGGTGTGGGGGTGGAGGGTAGTGGTGATGTCGGTGCATAAAAAATAGAAGAGCGCACTTAGCTTACCTAGCATGATATATCTTGTTGGCTCCAAAATTAGGACACGAGAACAGAAACTTCCAGATTGTTCCACTTCACTTAACATTAACCACACTGCCAGGCGACTGTGCTGAATCAGGTTATTATTTACCAAGATGTTCTCGGGGAGGCAGACCACTAAATTGGCACCACAAAATGATTAAAAATGCACAAATCTATGTTGGTGAAATCACCCAGCCCAAAACATGTTCATACTGTGCTGACACGGTAACATTTGCTTAAGTACACGAGAGGGTGACGCAGGTCTTTTGAGTTTGTCCTAAAGCAAAGTATCAGAACAATCTGTACTAATAAACTTCGGGGATCACACAAATGATTCTAAACCAGCCTGAGGGGAACATGAGTGTGTACCGAACACTGGCATCACCACGACTCTCTGCTAGTCCGCTCTGATCGCTGTGTACCTTATCCACATTCAACGAATCACACACAGCTTGTTCTACGCATACAGCACCTCTTTCTCTCACACACATAGTCGCAGAACTCGGGAAGCTGGGAATCAAACCACTGACGTTCCCATTTAGCGAGTTCCCTCCTCTACTGTAACAAAACCGCCTGAACTTGCTAAGTGCTCAAACTTGTCTGTCTCAAACATGAGGTTGCAGTCTGCAACCTCATGTTGGAGCACGAAGGCGCTCACCACTGTCATTAAAACACATCCTCTGGGTATCAGGAATGTCTGCATATTGAGACGTGGCAGTTGTTTCACTGGCTGCTGAGATTTTCAGTCCGGAGCAACCAGCACGTTAATAACTCTGCAGCTTTGCCTGATCTCTAGAGACACTAACCGATCAGTTTATACAAAAATTGATGCTTTAAATGACAGCGACACGTTAATACATTAGCAACAACTTTACTTTCTTGCCCTCTTTGCGTGCAGAACTGCACCTGCGTGACGCGCTGTAGCTGTTACATTTACTGTAACAGAAGCAGTGGGCAGAGCTGCGCTAATCCCAGGCATCAATACGCATTAAATAGGCTTTGACTTCGACATCTGTTTGTATTAAAGGAAATGGACGATATCAGCAGCCCTCTGGCACAGTTTATGATAGCTTGTAAAATACAGAAATGGAAAAGTCAAAGCAGAATTAGCTCGCTAGCTACAGGAAAATCAGAAATCCAATGTGAAGGTCAGGTAAAAAGATAATGGGCCTGTTTCACAGCACAAAACAATAACACTTTGCCATCTTGTTGTAACTTGTGTTACTAAATGAGCGGTGACACAGGCAGCTCATATGAACCAACATCCTGCAGGGCTGAGGAGGTCAGCGAAGAGTTCGTAAACTGAGTTTTTAACGATTTTGCAATCAGTGCAACTCATATTGATTAAAATATCTTATTATTACTCATGCACACTTATGAATCCATCATGTAACAGCAAACTCTCATTCAGACACGCTGACACTGAAATGTGCATCGTGTTAATGAAACGTGCACTAAAATAAAACAAGAAAAAAAAACATGCTGGTTATCGCAAATTGCTGTGGCGCTGCTGTTATCTCGACACCAGGGTTTTAGCTGGACATGGCAACTTAATGATGGTGAAATGCAGTGGTAAGAGCAGCGGGCCTTTGTCTCGTGTGCAACAGGAAGTCATGTATTATGTATTGAATCTACAGAGCTGTGCATTGAAGTGTACTGTCCCACTATGAGCAAAGTATTGATGTAGTTCTACTGAGAGGGAGAGCAACGTCTCAATTCATTTTTGGCCCCACCAAAGTCCTCACTGCAACCTTACTGACAGCACAATATGCAAACTGATATTTTTCATATGCTAAAGGGGTATTGATGGGGGCTGGGAGGGCTCCTGGATAAAGCAGATACATACTGCAGCATCTTAAATGACCAGATCACATTCAATAAAGCCAAGCTATTCTTCTACACACTTTTTAATACTTTAAATGCCTCCAACCTGCAGAAAAGTAATTACACTTATGGATCCTCTAATTACTTCTCGTAGTACAAGTTGCAGACACACAAAAGCATTACATCACAACAACAACAGCAGATTTCATTGTTCTTAATCAACACTCCCTGTGTCTCAGAAGACATATGAATACTGCTGAGAAGAATTTCAGTGGCACTAGTACTGTATGAAGAAAGGGCCGATTATTGCAGTGTAACACAAAGAAGCTGCAGCTCTTCTGTTGTAATGAACAGTAGTACAGTGCACGAGTGCGGTGGAACTGTCAACTTAAACACACAGAACGCAGCGTGACAGGCAACACTCTTTCACCAACACTCTTTGTACCACTCAGCTCCACAGTATATTAAGCCGCCAGCCTCCATGGGCCGGCCTATACACCACTCAGCTTTTAGGGGAAACTTTGCTGAACTGCAGTTTTGTGTCTCTGTGTGGTGTGTTTATGTGTGGGTAAGTCCATGCCAGAACAGGAGGCAGCGGATCTGCCCTGTCCTCTCATTAACACTCTCCCAGTGTCAACTAATCACACCCCCGTTGAGTTGCCGGTACGGTAATGTGGCCTAAATTCTTCCCTTTCAACACTCTCTGTGCTACAACCCAGACACTGATCAGCACTGAGGTGTGTCGACGCTAACGCGCTCAGTTCAATTAATATTCTCACTGCGTGGACATGACTGTTTCCATAGTGACGAACCTGATGCAGACTTAAAGAGAAAAGGTGCAATTGAAAGGAATCACAGTGGCAAACCTGTCTGGATTATACAGCGGCAGGTTCAGCTGGTGGCGAAATTATATTGCTCAGAATGAAATGAGAAGCACTTAAACAGCCTCAGTGTGACCATAATGACATATTAATCTTTATTTATCAGTTATACAATGATGGGCAACTTTGTAGATATTGTCGCTTGATGTTCTTTGTTATACTGCAAATAAATATAATTATTGCTGAACTGTGGGACATCAAGTAGCTATTATGAAGAGGGATAGGTTTGAGTATCTAGTCTTGGTGTGCTCTTTTGGTACTAAAATATGTCCTCAGTAACAAATATTACGATTGCCAAGTACCTCCAAATTGCTATTGAATGTATACAGAGACTCATTAAATGTAGGATTTGAAAAAAACAGAACAAACAAGAACCTGGCGCTATGGGGTAGCTAAAGGTCACCAGCTGATTTAGTCATGGACTGTATAGAAAAGATGGGTGTCGCTTCCAGGTTTGACAAGTGTAGATAAGTCATAAGGCGTGTTAAAGGATCCTTCTTTCCATTGGCCCACAGGGGGGGAGCTTGGCTGTATGGCAGTCTATGGAGAAACAAGTCGTCAGCTCCTTTGCTCCATGGCCTCAGTAAACACTGATTAGCTCAGTCGCTAATATTTAAACACGGCACGTTTGTGTCGTCTTTAAGTTTAGGCGAAC
The DNA here is from genome assembly GCA_015052665.1 of Apistogramma diplotaenia. Lineage (NCBI taxonomy): Eukaryota > Metazoa > Chordata > Actinopteri > Cichliformes > Cichlidae > Apistogramma > Apistogramma diplotaenia. The sequence continues at coordinate 36,251 of VOQJ01037396.1, read as the reverse complement.
TTACCCATCAGTTAACAAGTTGCGACTATACGTATCTCAGTCAGGTCGGCTCCTTGATTGTCCAGTTTAAAAAAAACCACAGTGACAGCAAAAACACCCAGTTTCATTCTTCACTATGTTTTATACTGTCTGGGTTCAGTGTGCCAGCATGCTAACATCTGCTGATGAGCGCTGAACACTTAAAAGTGCAGCTAAGGCCGGTGGAAATGTATTAAGTGTTTTACTTGTCTTTAGTCGTAAATTCAAGTACTGTGATTATCACAGTTGTTGCAACACATACCAGAGGGGTTACAGAGGTCTGTGCCACATTGTCAACCCGTCCAAGAGTCAGCCTTGCTTTGTTTTGTAAAGCATGTACAGTACAAGAATCAAGGTTTGATGATAGGCCACCAAATAGTTTTTGGCACGTTTTGGCAGTCTAGACCAAAGTGATGGAGCAACTGGCACTGTCATCCATCCAGACAGAACTCATTTCTTTTAAAAACATTAATAAACTGAGAAATCACTTTTCAACTTGTTTCAAATCAACATCGGCCGCTAATTTTGGCGTTGTAATATCAAAAAGTCTTTACAGGCAAAGCTGCCCATCTTTTAAAAGGATAAATCAATCGGACCACAAGTAGAGAGGAAAGCCCAACACAGTATATCCGCAAGCACACACTCTCCTGCAGCAGTTAGTTTCTTGCTAACACGCAGTGAAAGCACTTTGATCCACAGTTCCCGCAGCTGAAACCAGGAGGTCTCGCTGTCACATACATTTAGCCTCCCGGCTCACTAATCACACAGTGATCCCTCCACCCGCTGCTGCTAAGGTTATTGCACTTTGAGCAATACTTCTTTCCAAGTCAAAGTTAGGGGTGGAAGGGCGAATGTGTGCCGGCAGCATCAGCTGGACTGATGGTTCCGATACATATATACATACATAATGTAAGCTCAATGTACACTGTGATTCATCTTTTAGGCATTAAGGCAATGCTTCCACTAAACTGTGATGATCTACAAAAAAGTGTAGTTATTATTATTTAATCAGACTTACTGATTAATATAATATTCATCTGGATTGCCTAAATAGAGAAGCAGACGGTAGAAAAGGCAGTGAGGTTGGCACAAACTCTTGTGAAGTCTACCTTCCTGTTACAGAAGCACGTCTTTACTGGTTTTCGTCGCCTTTCGGAGCCCCGGCACTCTGCACCACAGCAGCAACACTAACCTCTCAGGTTACAGTGCCGATCGATAGCGGGAGAAGTGATGAGCTCAGCGATGAGAAACACAAACTCTGCATTATCACATCTTCTTATGGAGCCAAAAGCAAACGGGCCTGTTCTTAAGTCTGCATTCAAAACAGGCGAAATACGAGCAAATCATAGGTGAGTTGCAGTATTCTCAGGGAAGCTACAGTAATACTTGTGTACTCACTGTAAAACTATAGCAGTACCACACAACCAGCAAGCCTATACATTTCTGACAATTTTGGTAACAGGTACATAGGGATAAATAATGCTACGAAGGTTATAAAGTGCATATGAAGTCATAAAGCCAGCTTACTTATTCCATCATTTATCAGTCAACACCGAGTCTCACCAGTTAAAGTGTCACACCAGGATAAATAAGGACCGATTCAGAGTGTAATGAATTAGACATGGATGTGTTTAGTTCTGAGTTGACATTTGGAATATATATTTTAAAAAATCACTAAGGCACCAGGTTCCCAATGTGAGGGAATGGGGGTGCTGCAAATGGACCACAAGCAGTGATTTATAATAAATACATCAAAATAGGAAGAGTCTGTGTGTCACTGCCTGTAGCCTAATGCTTACCTACATACTCCTCTCTGAGGGAGATTATTTTATAAAATGACTTGTTTTTTTGTGGGATATTTATTTTGCATTTATGAGGTATTGGAATATTCATAAAAGTGTTTTTGACTGGGAAAGTGAACAAAAAAGTCCACTGGAAGTTGTATGAAAGTAAAAGGATTTGTTTGATCGTAAGAAAGCTTTCATTAACGTTGCAAATTAATGTATTATATTTAATTTTTTCCACAACATATATTTGGCTGTAACTATTAGTTGCTGCTCACATATTGTGCCCGGGGGTAGTTAATTATAAGTAATCCTGATACCAGGCAAATTTATACTAGAAGCAGCTATCGGTATATTCAGCCACTCCTTACAAATACATTAAACACACCAGCGTTAAAACATCCACATTGTTTCCACATTCTGGCCCAAAAGCACATGAACAAAACAGTGTCAGAGGAACAACTTCCCAAAGAGGGAAAACTGAGCATCAGGGGAGTAGATGAATGCAGTTTTACTCACATTTTACTGATAACACATGTGTCATGGTTCGGGGCCGGTGGCCCAGGGTTTTGACTTCTTTTGGTGAAGTTCTGTGTTCAGTTCTCCCCAGCTGTCTCTCTGTCCCTGATTACCTGGTGTGTGCATTTAAGGTCTCAGTGCTGTTTAGTTCTTTGTTGCATCGTCGTCTGTGCTTCCTTAGATGTGTGCTCACCTGTTTAGTGTTTTTCCCTTTTTCTCCCAGGCTTGGTAGCGATTTAGTTATTGCATTATGACTTTTTTTTTGCATCCTGGGAGAAGATTCCCACATTAAAGCTGTTTGGAGTTAAGCTCTGCTTTTGGGTCCAATTGGGACAATTCTGAGTGACAACTATTACCCTGCATTAATGTTAGTTATACTTCAGTTAATAATCAGACAACATCCCTCAACACTCAATTAAATAAAGGCAGTCAGCAAACTGATGTAAAGTGTTCCTCCTATTTAACCACAGTCTGTAATGGCCAACCAGTAAGAGAGGCTCCATCACCAGCACAGACAGCTCACTTTCCATTAAGCCAGACAAGTCTGCAGCGATCACAGGGGGAAAATTAAGACATCATCTCTTCAAATGCATCTGCATGACTAACTATCACACAGGAGGGATGAGGCTTGACAATTTGATGGACTGTCATTCTCCTTGGCAACGGAAGAAAACTTGTCTTACACACTAATTCATGTGCAAATGACTATGCTTTACAACACAGCAAGCCTGATTGGAAGAGGAGGTAAAGGAGGACAGTAACTGTGTTTTTCTTACGACTATGAGCGGTTCTTTCACATCACGTATTAAAAAAAAGAAAAAAAAGAGTACTTTTCGTCAAACATTTACAGATGATGATTGAAGCCATAAACAGCACACTGGTCAGTGCTCTTTCTGAATCTGCAAATATTTCAATTGGACTGTTTTAGTAATAAAACAAACAAAAAAACTAAAGCTAAACAAGCAGAGCTGCAGACTCTGAAACGTGAAAAAGGGTTCTTTACGTTTCTTGATGATGTTTCTAGTCTCATTTGAAAAGCCTTTTCATTTCTAAGGCCAAATGCTGGCCGAAGGAAGCTTAGCCACGGTTACCTGTCCCCCAGGTGACGGTCACAAGCAGCTGGGAAATCAGGCAGGGTGATGGTGAGGAAGCAAAGTCCTAAATGGAAGACGCCGGTACACCACCATCTCATCACATCTCAAATCGTTTTTCCCCACTCGGCGACACGCCCGGCGAGGAGCAAAGCTTTGGTACTTGGTGGCAGTTTTGAGAAATGTGAAGCTAATAATACCAGCAACCATAGTTTTCTTCCAGGGGCCAGAGAAGGCAACAAAGAAGGACATTTGAAAGTGCTGGTTGAGGCCAAATGTAGATTTTGTAAAATAATAATTCACGTTGGCAGTAATATCACCTGGTTTATTTATTTTTGTTTTATTTGGAGCACCTGCTGTATTACCTAGCTTATTATTCTATCATTGTACATTAATATGGTTGATCCCCATAATAGGTTTAGCTGCATAAACATACAGTCACCAGTTGGCAGTCTTAAGAACACACGATTATGGGTGTTGTAACTGGCACTCCCCTCTACAGCGTGGTGCCACTGCGCTTCATAATACTGCCACACACTCTTTTTGAGTTGACGGTTTCAGATCACTGGTAACACTTTTTCCTTTTCTTTTCACAGAGGTATCTCCTGATTCTTTTCAATTCCTGCTGACAGAGAAAAAGAAAAACTATGACCCGAATAAATCGTTTATTTGTTCTCCGCACTAATTCGAGACACTGCTGTTTGACAGCTCTGAGCAGACAAACAAACACGCTAGTTTCGGTCGGGTAAGCCTAGTTTCTCGGTTTCCCTTAATCGCTTGTCTCCAGGAGCTCAGGGCTGCAGTGTAGATGGGGGACAGTTGGTGTCTTAAGCCAGCAGCTCGTGCAGTGATGGTCAGACCCAGGCCCAGACACACTAAGATAAAACGGTTTCATCACAAAGACAAAACTCCCAAACAAAGCTGAGCAACATAGTCAATGCTGAGTGCTCGACCTCCACATTGGAGAAACCAAACAGCCTCTTCACAAGCACGTGAGACTCCATACGCAGCAGAGCCATGTCAACAGGACAAGACTGAGCTGTACATCTGCACCTAAAGGATAAAGGACCCTCTTCAAGGATGCCAATGTTCACAATTTGGACCGGGAAGACAGATGGTTTGAAAGAGGACTAAAAAGAAGCATCTATGTCCACTGTGAAAGAAGCCCTGTCACCTTTTTCTCAAGCTCCAGAGACTACCATGACCACGATGACTGAGAACCTACACAGACAAGCAGGGTTGTAGCTAATAATGACTCTGTATCAGTAAATCTGGCAATTATTTTATTTAATCAATCTGTGAAACTCTTTGCTCTTCAAGTATTTCACTGTTCCACCTGGATATCAAACAAATATTTACATAAATAGAATTTATCCTAATACTTGACTTCAGCGCTTTAAGTACAGCAGGGATTAATGAGAGCATGCTCCTGCTCAGTGCCCAGAGGACAGAGGGAGATCAGCTGACAGGGACAATAGAGAAAGGCACTAGCTGTTCTCACAACAAGCATGTCAGACTACATTTGACCAATTTTACTGACTTTTTGAGAAAGCCAGGCAAACTTAATGAAGCTTAGCATAATCTTCAAAAGGATTTGTGTGTGAGCATTAGCAGGCAACATGATCACTAAATTCTTTACAGTAGAACCCGGCTCTGTGGGCTGGTACTGGCCTCTATGAACGCCATGCTAAAGTTAATACAATTTACAGCTCTGCAAAGATCCCTTTGTTGTGAGGTATTTTTCCCATCATGAAGAATGACATCACCAGGTGTTCCCCGACTCCCGCAAGGGAATGACGGCGTCATCTGTACGGCAGATCAAATGGCTCTTCGCACAGGCTCCCCACAGCTCGGCTTGTCAAAGAGCGTTGGGAAGAACCACAAGAAACCGTGAAACCATTTAAGTCGAATAAGACTTTCAAAAGAGGAGAACTCCCGCCGACATCACTGCGACGCTCTTTAACGGCGTCTGCCTTCGTTTCTGTGATGTTTTCGGTAAGTAGAGAAGTCACTACCTGCATGTTTACTCAGGCTGGATGCTCTTTTCAGCCGGAGTGACGAAGATGCAGGAGAAGCAGTTGAGTCACTCGGAACAGGTTGTAATTACTTCCCCTTAAGCCTCAGTGTTCTCTGCATTTGTGCTCTTCATCTGGCCTCTTTCAAACATCTGCTGTTTTGAAATATCAAAACCGGCAACCAATGGGCTACAGCACATAATGCTATTCAGCGTCCTCACATCTCGCTTCAAACCTTTCAGGCCTTTCACCACAACCGGAAAATCATCTACTCCAGTCAGCTCGGCTTTCATCTGTGTCTCTAACTTACTTTCACCTGGACTGGTTTTATTTGTAAATTGAGCTCATTTTGCAGGTTTTATATTAGATATTCATGATCCTGTCTTTTTGTTTTGTGTGTGTGAAAGCCACAGTGGCCGTTACACTCTGAACTGCATGGGCAAAGAACCCTTAAAGGGTCAGGGAACAGGTCATTAGTTTAAACCCTAGACACAAGTGCAGAGCAGGTGTTCAGTGCCACAGTCGGCCGATCCCTCTGGGACTCCTGTCGCTAAGGTTCCCCAGACAGAGCCATCGAAATTCCCCGGTGTGTCTAATAATAGCACGCAGGGCGAGTGACATGCTAATGCCAACTGCTCAAGGACTGCGTTTGGAAATGAAGGTGATTAAAATCACTCATTACCGAGAGCATCAGCAGATTGCTCTTTCTGAATCATCCCGATAATTGCGGTGGAATCGGTGTCAGCCTGAGGGCGAACGTGAACAGTGACAAATAAGTGAAAAAACCCCAGGTGGGGAGAAAGAACCCGAAGATGCTTTGAGGAGTTCAAAGTCGGGAGGACAAACCTGCTCTTGCGCCGTGGCACAGATGAATCATCTGCTATTAATATACAGTCTGGGCGCACAATCTGTTTATGTGGCCACTTCAGTGTGACAGCACAGCCAGAGACAAGCTCAAGTTTGAATTACCAGCAGTGTTCCAGCACCCAGCAAAACAATGCACACTGCAGCAGCAGCTACACTGTATGAATAAATAGATCAGAAAATCAGGGAAACTGTGATTTTTTAAACAAAATTGTTTAGTTTTTTTACCTGCATAATCAGGTTTTGTATTCTTGGATACGTGCGACTATTAATGGAGGGTCTTAAAGGGACACGGCTTTATTTAAAATAGAAATCTGGAGCTGTATATTGGGGATGAAATTTCAGTTTCAGGGATCTGATCCAAAATAATCTTCAGCCATAATTATCTTACCCATCTGTCTATGAAAGCAGAAGAACAGCTTCTCTGAACTTCCTGTCTTTGGCTCTTTTATGTAGGCTTATATCCACCGCTCAAGGAAGACTTTTTAATCAGAGCTTAGCGTGAAGTTAAATTCCTGGGATATCGATCAGGTCAGTTAAGTAGCGGGGGGGGTTGTTCATCAGTTTCAGCCACTTTTGTGTTCATGAAATTAACAACAGGTGCATCAGAGAGGCAACAATGAGACAACCTCCAAAACAGGCATGGTTTTACAGGCAGAGGCTGCAGACTTTGGCGGGTCAGAGTCACTACCGAAAGCATGTGGTGACACCTGGATGCTACAGAGGCTGCAAAGGTAGTGCAACTCCTCCAGGCTGGCACATCAATACGTGCTATTGCCACAAGGTTTGCTTTGTCTCCCAGCACAGTCTCTGTATCAGTAGCTATCCAGCACGATTTTCTTCCCCATCAAGGTCTGATTTGTTTTAACCAGTGTAAACTCTCAACACATCCAGAAAGTGTCACATGCAGCTGATTACAGCTGAACGGGACTGGTGGACCTGATCTGCAACACGCTGTGCTGTAGCATGTGACTTAATGCCTGCAGGTGTGGTACTTCTTTGTATTTTCACTGCATGTGCATTACTTTTTCATCTCACTACATCTTACTGCAGTCTTTGATTCTGCGTGTCAGAAAGAATCAGCTTGCAGGAGGAAACCAAAACCTCTTCTCTGTTCCTCATGAAGGAAAACCTCCCGGTTCCGCCGGCCTCCCATGCCATCTCAGGCTCGGACACACATTCTCACAGAGTTCAGGGCTGTGAGGCTGGTGTGCTGTTAAGTGGGAGGTCAGATGAAGGTTTCCTGGAAAGGGACCTTTGAAAGTAGTTTACTTAAGATAAGTTCCCTCAAGCTCAGTGTACTGCCAAGAGTCTGGCAACACAATATGGTAAACAAACTGATATACTATGATTATTTTCATGCAAACTACAAAGAGCACAGTACAAAAGCTTGATTGCATACTACGATGACCCAAGGATTATACATACTAAACTATCCCATAACAATGTATCTAGTAGACAATGGCAATGACGACATTACTTTGTTTAAAGCATAAAGAAATCATTTTTCACTTTTCACAGGTGCTGTAAATGTTTTTCACTTATTGATCGCAGCACCTCTGACCATTGGGTCGGTGGAAAACCCATGTGAGATAACAGACAGTAAATATTGCCCACTGCTCTCAGTTACAGTCATGTGAAGAACGTTTTCAGGACTCTGCAGGCCTCTGAACACTTAGGTTGTGGCCAAACTACATTTTCCAAACTTTTAAGACATCAAATGATCAAATGATTCATTGTTTAATAGTAACGACTAATAAATAGAATCGAGAACTGAAAGTTTGCCTCCGCCCTAGAACAACCCAGGGTCTAAATTTAGGAAATGGAGTAGGGCTGGTGTCATCACTATGTGGCAGCATGTACAGCGCTGTGAAAAGTCTTTGACCACGTCTTGGTTTCTTCATTTTTTGCACATTTGTCACGTTTTAAATCAGCAAACACATTTTAATATCAGACAAAGAGTAAATAGAAAATTACTTCATTTATTAAGGGAAATATATTTTTCCAAAAGCTGTTTTTTGGCAAATGTGAAACCCTCCCATGGCAACCATTTTACCCAGTCTCTTTCTCATTGCTGAATCATGAACTCTGACCTTAACTGAGCAAAGTGAAGCCTGCACTTCTTTTGTAGATGTTGCTCTGGGTTTTTTTTAGTGACCTCCTGGATGAGTCATCACTACGCCCTCGGGTTATTTTTGTCTGATATTAAAATTTGTTTCATGACCTGGAAAATGTAAATGTAAAAAAAAAAAATGCAAAAAACAAAATCAAAAAAACTTACAGCACTGCATGTGGATGTTTCTGGAAAAGCAGTGAGTAAACAGTCGACAATGAGCGCACTTCAAATGAGTTTAAACACGGTCTGTGCAAATACTGCTCATGTATTTAAGAGGCGTTTAAACCTATTAATCAAATTCTACAATCACACGTCAAATGGAGCTGAGAAGTGTGGTGTGCATTAACATTGTGCACACACACAAACAATGCCAGGCTAGTTTGTTCAGTTCTTTAAGTCCACATGCCTGTGCAGAAAGTACTCCAGCAGAACAAATATATGAACATTTACTATGACTCTGACATCTGTCTCATTTTACAGCTTTCGGTTACAGAGAGAGATGCTGCTCATGGTTATCTTGTATTACATATATGTAAACTACAAATAATTAGTTTAACTGACTAGTACTCCTAGTGTCTACTAGCAAGGGCAGCATTGTTTTATCCTGCCATCAACTGATCACACACACTCCTACTGTATACAGGGGCAGCTGACAAGGCTGAATCCAGGCTCTGGCTCTGCTCTGAGAGGTCCATGCCACACTAAGGGCTCGGGGCTGTCCTACTGTCAAATCATGAAGTGCATATGAATGCTCTCTGCGTTTCTGCAGACTCTGTCAGAGAAAATCACCCACTGGGCACTTGGAACTGGAAATACTGGAACACCGTCAGCTCAGGTGTGGCTATATCCACAGATCGGACTTTGACTTCCGAAGTACAGCGAATGGCATTCCGGCTGTGGCAGGTGGAGACTGGGGAAATGTGTTACAGGACACAGAAAGGCCTCTGATCCAGAAACAGGAGCTCACGAAGGGCTGTCCCGATCCTCACACAGCAGCTGGAGCAGACAGGTGATGTCACTGTCTGTTGCTCAGGGTTTGGTTAAAGTGGACTGCACAGCTGGGCCATTATCAGCCTCTAAAATAGCGCATGCCGACCCACAGTTGCTTCATTACCTCCACCCTTACCCCTGTCTTTAACATCATCTCACTTCCACAACCTGACTCCACGTCTAGTTAGTCTCATTCTCTCCTTAGTGGGGCAGCAGTCCCCAGCCACCTACACTGTCCAGAGAGAGAGGGGGGAGAGGGACTGCTAATGAACCCGACTGCCATCCGTGGCGTTTCAAGAGCAGCAAAGCATGCATCTGATTAATCTTTGTCCTAATTAGATCGAACAATTAACCTGCCCGCCACTGAGCTCTGGAGCCCGATGACTCTGCACGAGCTTCAAACCTCCTGCACATTTAAACCGGAGTGTGCCCTCATGCTGCAACTTTCCTTGTTTTCAGAGCGACCAATTAATTCTAAGTAACAGCGCACAGCATTCCCTGTGATATCTGGGTGGAAGGAGGGCAGAGAGCTCAGAGCCGTTTCAGCTTTTCACTTCAATGGCACTACATTTCTGCGCTTTTAATTCAAAGTCAGGGGAGGCACTGATGGGTCTCATCATAAATTAAGTGTGAGATGCGAAGCAGAAAGAGTGGGAGAAAAAAAAATCCAATCTTCATTAACATGGAGATACTCCCCGATGTGAAACGCCTTGAGGAGATACTCACTGGCTGGATGCTTTAAGCATGATCTGCCTGCTGATCTGAAATATTTGAAATGCCTCACTTGCTACATGCAATGTGGGCAGGCAGAATGCAAGCACAGAGGACGTTAACCTAGCTGATTCCTTATTAATTAACATCAGCTCAGCTATAGGAAAACAGGCAGGGAAGCAGCAGCAGCCATACAGACTCTAAGCCCTGGGACTGGCCGCTGCAGGAGGACTTAAAAGTCACGAGCATGTTGCACAATGGACACTCAGAAACTTATGCACATGAATATTATGCTTTTTCTTATGTACAATGTGACGTAGACGCACTACAAAAAAAAAAAAAAATCATTTA